>JAXQGN010000463.1:0-30184 GCA_037039805.1 Irpex sp. M6601 | reverse complement strand
TGATAAAAGGAGTGAAAATGACCATAATAAATGCAAAATAAGCGGAAAGCATGTGCTCACAGCACTATATTCAACATGATGCCCCTCTTAGTAGGTGGGCCGGGCTCTATTTGTGCATGTTTACTATGTTTCAAGGATGGAAATCCAAAGGTCACCAGTTCCAATCCTGTAGGTGCCACTTTTTGCATCTTTCTTTCAAGGCTGAAAGGGGATCAATAAAATTCGGAAAAATCAGAATATATTATGTCATGCCCTCCAATATACTATGATGCTCATGAGTTACATATATGAAGCCATGAATAGGTATCAACCTTAAATCATACACATATTTGATCAGGAGTAAGAGGGAAAAAAGTCATATCTTGTTTGCTATCAAACATATCATCACAATTTCTTTTCCAGCTTATTGGTATAGGGCCAATATATATAGCTCTGATCATTGTAATCAAAGCCTATTGCTTGTTCTAAACTGGTTTGGTCATATTTTCAGTTCCTCTCTGTGTACTTGTGTCAAACCGTAGTTTAACCAGAACTGTTCTATTGATCTCATCAATTCTTGGCCACCTAGATACCTGCTGACATGTTTAGAGCATTAAGTATATAGCCAGTGGGCTAATTTTGAATTCATATGTCATTCTCGTCTTTCAAGGAATCATGTCAGAAATCATGCCAGAAATCATGCTACGCATAACACCGTGTCCAGTATCATGTCATATAGTATGGATGTACTTCAAACACACATACAGTATGCAATACGATATACTTGAGCTGCTTGCAAAGTGCCTATAACACTTTGAAGCGGAGTTTAAAATTTCAGGTCATCATCCAAAGCCATCCAGCTCATAACTTCTGCAAATCTTCACCTTTTGATATAAAAGTTGGATCATTTGAAAGGTCTTCTCAAGGACTATAATCTGATGTAGCTTTTGCGCAGGTTGATTATGTAATGGCCCCTGAAAAAATCGAAATCTGTTTGACATCAAAAAAGCGCCCAACTACAAGCAAAAGCTAATGAATTTGTTACCCACTGTATTGGCAGAATTAGACGCTGAGGGACCACTTGTGTTACATGTCGCAGTTGTCGAAAGTGCTAGGTTGCACTGGAACGATTCTTCTTCGTACCTCAGGAATCGTGAACAGCCAATTCAAAATGACAGGCCCCCTTCGCAAAACATACACACAGTCGGACTTCGCTGAAACACGCACCCAACTTTCGTCTCTCCCTCCCTAGCAAATAGGAACGAGGCAGCCATCACAATTCCTTCGTCCCACTCACCTCCGCCTAGAATCAGCTCGAAATGAGCCTCTGCAATTTTTTCTTTATGGGCCTACTGTTTTGAATCTGGCTGCAAACTCATACTTAGCTGCTCATACCTATACTCGAATGGCGGGAATTCTGCCATTTGTCTGGGAGATGCGTCAAAATGCAGAGACTTGCCGGCAATTTCCTGTCATCGGTCTCAATGTTCACATCCGGAAATCTATGGACTACTCGGACATACTAAGTACTCGGACAGACGTCCCTCTTACACAGTAGAGTTGATATTTAATAAATTGGAGTGGTGGAATAGCTACTAGTATGTCTTTTCCTTATGTAAATCCAGTACAGTCCTAGAGCTCTGTGCCTTCGTTGAGATCAACGACCATCAGTGTTCAAAAAACCGAAATCAAGCGTAAGAGCCAATTTAGAGCGGAGCCTGAACGAGTGTAACCAGTATACTACATTCATGCAATGGTTGAAGCACCAAGAAGTTGGCATACTTCTTATTATAGTTTATGCACACTCTATTGTATTTTTTTCAGGAATTTATGGATGTTCCTTCACTCAGAATTACGTGAGTGTCCGAGTACCATGTAATCAGCCGCCTGGGACCTTTGCGCACATCAGGCTACTCTTCATTCAAGCTAATTTTTGAAATAGTAAATGCTGACATATTTGTAGATTGGACTGCGTGGTCTTTATGACAGTAGATGCAAAACTGACCTTGCAGTGCTACGAACAAGCCCTAGAGTCTGAGTAGCTGATCCGTCTCAGTAAGTGACGTGGTAAGAATATGCGGAAGTTCCGGCAACTGTGCAAGGAAGCAGCGATGTTGGAGAGAAGTGAGAGTTATCGTGGTTATGATCAAAAATAGGGTTAAAGTTGAGTTATTGTTAGTTCACTACAAAATAGCTTCACTTTACTCCTCAGTAGTGCCAGTTCATGATTGGCCAGGAGATGCGTAAGGTTGCGGAGAGCGCGTGTTTTCAGAAGATCTCACCATTAATCTTAGCCAAACTAGCCTGGCCCGCCAGTTTTGGCGAGTGCTCGACTGGTGAACGAGTGAATTGAATTGAGAGTTAAATTGAGGTTAAGTTATTCACTATCACCTATTTTTCAATTAACTGTTCACTTCAACAACACTGCAAGGAAGCGCTCTATGAACTGGGTCGGAGCCAATGCTTTCCGCACATATAAGAGCATGTCATTGCTCTCATACTACTTTGAATTTTGGCTGTCAAATCACTCCATTGACTTGCCAAAACAAATGTCTTCTAAATGTAGGTCATCTCATAGCTCGGAGACATAACTGTGGGTACTACATATTTATATAGTACAATCCATTGACATGATCGCTAGGTTGGTTGAGCTGGATGCGCAGATATTAGCAAAAAAGAGGCAGAAGTGGGGTGAACAGGAGGCAAAGGCAGAGACTCAGAGGCTGGCAGAATAGCAGTAGACAGATAACCAGGAGCGAGCACCCAAAATGTTGGGGGAGACAGGTGAGACCAGTAATAGATCAAGGGCAGGAGATGAACGGAGATTAAGAGATGGCCGTAGCACCTGATGACATTATCGAGCACTTCGACGAGCAGGTGGCAGAATTTTGTCAGTGGCTGCAGACCGAGATGTTGCCTGCAATTAGGGAATACATCGACGTCTTGCAGAATCTGTTTCCTATCATGCACTCGCTTGACCGACAGCTTCATGAGGGACGTGTTGAATGGAGGGAAGCCATTTCTATCAGGGTGGTGGACGGATTCGGGATAAAGATCATCTACTTGGGTTCCAATGAGAACAAAGCTACAGATGCGAAGGAGCACGCAGAGGAACCGCAAGAAGATGAGGAGCAGGGGTCCTATCAATCACTGCAGACCGAGATATTGTCTGCATTGAGTGAGCTCAGAGAAACACTGTGGCTGCTGTTCTGGTTCATAGACTCAGAAATTGTATCCTTGCCGCTTGTCGGCCTGCTCAAAACAAGTAGAGGTACCAAAGCTGTCAGGAAGCTTGGCAAGCCCTAACAGTACTTGAAAGAGTCTGCTGATGTCGAGTAATTGATTCACCTGTTGGATCTTCATTTCAGGTGATATCAGCTTTGTACTGTTAGGTCCATAATGTTGGTGTCCAACACTTGAGGTGTGCTGAGCAGAAATGTTCACAATGGTTTTGCCACTGATAGATCTAGTGTTACGATTTCAGAGTGAAACGAAAGAGAATCGTTCCAATCCAGAGTGGTGCATTTACGGTGCTTGTAAGCGACAGATTTTGTTGCCAAACCGTGGGAGTTCTGCTTGTTATTCTTGTTACCATAGCAACTGTATTTTCTAGATTGTGAAGTCAAATCTTGCTCATTTCACAAGTTTATTACACCAAATTGTAGCTATCAAGAAGATCTTTCAGATGATTATATAATGTTGAACAAGTATAACTTGTAAAAAAAGATATGAGCTGGATGGATTTGGATGAGGACTTGACATTTAAACTCAGTCAAACTTCAATTTAAGCACCCAAGCATGCAAACAGCTTGCGACTGCTGGCTCCAGAAGGTTATGAGTTCAATTCCTCCTGAGTCCATATTCTATAACTTACTTGCTTTTGATCATGTGATCTTCAGAAAATATAGTAAAATGTGAAAAATAATTGCTCAATGTAGTAGTGTATTTTCTATGGCTTAGAATTACAGAGATATGTAAATTTCAATATAGAGATAGTGAACATCAAACTAGTATTCATCTCAGTAATACCAATCTTATGCCACATTGTGATACATAATAAAATTATAGATATACTAACATATTATATTTGTATTGTATCACATTTTTATATTATGTCTTGATAGAAATGTAGGTGAAATGAAAAAGTGACCTGCATGAGATTGGAACTTGCAACCGTGTGAAGTACATAATCATGCTTAGCTCAAAATAATTAAGTTGTGGAAGCAAATTGAAACAGGTCAATTTTTGACTAATATCATGTTAGTAAGCAAAAAAATCTGATCACATGACACAAATATGCATCCGTTCAACTTTTAAAAATATGTTTTCTGAGGCAGTTTTCGCTCAGGATCTGCAGTCATAATTTGACTAACTGTCATATCTCAGATGATATTTAGCAAATATCAGATACATCACTGTCTTGAAGGTATTTATAAGTCAAAGTAGCATGATCATTGAATACTAGCAAAAATATAGCTCAAAAATCTTTGAGCAGCAAGTTCTAATATACAAGGAAGCATACAAATCAGGAATTGTTACTTGCCACTTGATGGCCACACTCCCACAAGTAGCATGATTGGTAGATGTTTTTCTGAACATCAATGTTCCCTATAGGACATGGTCTCATGTCATACATGTTTATACTAAGTGGTAGTACACAAGGAACAGGACAAAGTCTACAAATGATTGTTAGATGCTAGTAGAAATATAGCTTGAATATTTTTAACCGACAATTTTTTGGTGTATGTGCAAACATCTAAATCAGGAATCGTTACCTGACACTTGATGGCCACACTCCCACAAGTACACTATATATGATTAGGATAAATGTCTCTGATCCTTATTAGACCCTCTCATTCATCTTGAATTAATTTGGCCACATTTTCAAGCACCCCCATACAGATCTATATCAAGCCACTGTTTGATAATCCCCAGAATCTACACAGACATGCTCTATTAACCCAATATCACTATCCTGAATTCTCTAGAGGATTCTCCCACTGGTTCAGGCGCTACAAACTAATTTGTGTATATTAAATTCAGATCTAGCTAGATCTAATATTGATTCACATTGTTTTGAATTTCTAGGCATCTCCTGGGCAAAGTAATTATATATTCTGAACTCCACAAGTCTAGAGAGTATTTTTACATAAAGTTGTCTTAAGACATCCAAAGGGCTACACCAATACCATGCTCCATTAATTTTATGACCACAATCAAAATCACCAGAATAAGCGCCCACAATTGTAGCCTCATTGTGACGCTATTTCCTGGCCACACTCTATATTAGGCATGCAGATGAGATCTGATATACCTTCCCTAAGCTTTGGAAGTGGTATTTTTTTGATATAGCCACTTTTCAGTCTTTTACGCTTTTGGGCATTTTTTTACTGATCTCATCAATCTGTGGCCTCACATATACTACTGGCTAATTACTGATCTTTTTGACATACACAATATTGCTGTTTAATCCAATAAAGAAGCTGTCTGTGCTGACACCACAGCTATTGGATAATATAGCAACTCATTTATTTTGCTTCTGAAACAAATTGCTATATATGTCAAATCAACTTATATATAGATATCACATGCATGAATTTAGGAATAATTCAATAGGTGGTCCATGAATGATCCAGCAGGTGACTCAGAGAGTAATTCAGTGGATGATTCGTAAATGATGCACTGGGTGATTCATGAATAACTCAGGTAAACGAATCAAGAATGACTAATGGATGAAACACCTATTCATTTGTTATCTCTATATGTAGTGTGTTATTATCAGATGTTTGATAGGCATGCAAAAGTCATTACTGTTGAGCATAGCCACATTCATCATTCCAATACTATGGTACCTTCGTTTCCGTTTTCATTCCTTGTAATAATATCATCATTTACCTGTATTTGTACACTGCCCCAGCATGTATATAAGTCTGCTGTAGGGCTGTAAATTGATCCCCAGTTCTTTATTCAGAACTACCAACACACGCTAACAGCTAACTTCACTAGCATCTCAGATAAGCATCCTGAACTCATGAAAGCTTACCTCCAAGCCAAGAGTATCTGGTACACAATTGAGGAGGACAAGCCTAACTTCATTGTTGCTACGATCTCTTTACCCTCCTCTCATGAGAGATCTGAGGCTAGTGACGCGCCTGCAGCTACTACTGATGTGGTTGCTCTCACCACGGCTGTAATCTCCAAGGAAGATAGGAAGGAGTTTAGAAAGTGACGCAAGGACAACGGCAGCGTGATAGGTTTTATCTATCTGCGCATCACTACTGCCATTGTCGAGACTGACCTCAAGAAGCACGCAACTGTCCGCAGTAGCATGCTCTTCAAAGGCAGTTTGCAAAAGTGACTTCAACTAAGGTCTATACTCAGTTCAAGTCCACGCTCAATCTCACTCTTTCCTCTGACAGGAACTCTACTCCCGCACTTGACAAGCTCTACGAGCACTTTCAGTGGCTTGACAGCTTCAACCACGATTTATCTGATACTCTTGAGGTCATGCTCGTGGTCGTTAAAGCTCCTAGTTACGCTAGCAGTGTGACACAAACGATTACCACCACTAATCCTAATGATCTCGTTGCCAAGGACATTGACAACCAGGTGATCAACACATGAAGAACCAAGAACCTCAATCGAGGTAACAAGACGACGAACAAGGTCTTTGCTGCCAAGCAGAAGAAGGGTAATCTTAACTTCTCCCAACAGCAGCAGGGTGGAAGGGAAAGACTTGTTGCGATGGTAAAGGCAAGGGTAAAACCTATAATGGGCACCAAGGCCACAACCACCAGGCAACAATAGCCTTTGTCTCTCCTCTCATTGTCTTTCCTCTTTGTTCTGCTCCTCCTCCTTACACTTCTCGCCCTCTTGAGACTTGTATCGAGAGCATACAGCCAGTTTGCACTGGTCAACACCAATACCCAGGCCTCTGCTGGACAGTTGGAAAGGTCTTCTCTAGGGCTATGATATGATGTAGTTTTTGTGTAGATTGATCATGTAATGGCTCCTACAAAAATCAAAAACTGTTTGACATCAAAAAAGCACCCAACTACAAGCAAATGCTGATGAATTTGTTACTCACTGTATTGGCAAAATTAGACACTGAGGGACCACTGGTGTTACTCTCATAGTTGTCCAAAGTGCTAGCTCACGTTGTTCTTCTTTGTACCTCAGGAATTGTGAACTGACCAGAATACTTACTCATCTGAAATATTTACTAGCCCATCTGAAATACTAACCTGGTACACTGACCCAAAAGGCAAACTGAACACATAGATCAGATACATGGTCTATGTAATGAGTTACTACTAGAATCTAAAATGCATACAAAGTGACTTCATTACTTTGAAGCAGAGTTTGAAATGTCAGGTCATTATTCACAGTCTTCCTGCTCATAACTCACTCAAATCTTCACCTTTCAGGATAGATGTTGGATAGTAATGAAAGCCCTCTCTATGGCTATGATCTGATGTAGTTGTTGGGTAGATTGAATATGTATTGGCTTCTGTAAAATAACAGACTATTTGAAATTTAAAAAAGTGCCCAACTATAGGTAATTTGTAAAAATCAATGAATTTGTTGCCCACTGTATTAGCAGAATTACACGCTGAGGAACCACTAGTGTTACAGGTCGCAGTTATTCAAAGTGCGAGCTTGCACTAGAAGGATTCTTCTTTATATCTCAGGAATCCTTGCCTCAATAAATATATATTGCAAATGCCAGAAACTTGTACAATAAACTCGATACTGTATATACTGTATATTTGCGCACCTTATAATAATTTCCTGAAGTTTTGGTCTTTCCTTTCTCCTTCTGCACAAGATGGGGCCCAATCTTTCTATGAGCCAGTGGGAAACATATACCTGTTAATCACATTGGAACTACACTGTCCAGTGAAGAGGAACAGCAGTGAATAAATGTTATATATCTGTAGCCTACCTCTATGAAGTATTGATGCATTTTGTGCACATGTACAGCGACAAGCAGTGCTACACTTTCATGCTTTATATAGTCAACCACGGCTGCTGGTACTATTGCAGTTGTTGTACTCATATTTATCTGTTGATTACATTGAAAATAACATAGACATGTAATGGAAATGTATTTGGAACATATAGTATGTGCAAAAGACACTGATCATGTAACAGGCGAGAGACAGTCTTTTCAAATTAGAGCCAGTATAGATATTACCACGAAATAGTGACTGTTACTTAATCATCATGATAGATCTCAGTTAGGTATTATATGACATCTATCTATGCATCATAAGGGTTGTTAATATGATTTTTTAAGTCTCCTACATGCCTGTGTACCAAGGAAACATGTCCAATAACCTTTCATCACTCAGCAGTAATATATTATATGCACTCTAACAAGATGACCAAGTAAGTGTACAGGCATGAGTAGAATGTACTTGAAGTCAGGAGAGAGCATATATTTAAGCTCTCAAAGTGACTTAACCTCATACAGATAACTTATCTTACATGATTATTCAGTTACATGTATTAGTTATTCATAAGTTTTCCCAAACCAAGCATTGATAGATCAATCAACAAGCAACATAGTAAATTTGTGGTATATATAATTTGTATTTTATCCTACTTTGTGAGCCATGGTAATTGATGCATAGCTAGATTATCTCCATATTCTACCAGTACATTTTCTTGATCCACACTTGCAGGGGATAAATATGGCATCTTCCGTGTGTGGCTCAGACTAAAATACTTATTAAGTCATCTGTGTCCTGAAACAATTTCCTGACTTACCTGCTCCTCCCCATCATCTGGTGAGCCAAAGTAGGAAAAGCACAGTTCCTGATGAGCTTGAACATCCCTACTGGTGAAAATGGCAAGCATTGGCTTCTCTAGATCTGGCTCATTGATGTACACTGGGACAAGTATACAATTGGGTTCACAACTGTGATTCTGTTCCCAGACAACAAATTTCAGTAATGTGATTGACTACATCCAGGTTGACTTACCAAGTATCTTGTAAACTATAAAAGATACCTTGTGAGTAAAGATGAATTCTAGGACATAGTTTGTCCCACTCACATTGCCTACATGAAATGCATCAATACAGTACTTGACTTCCCAATTGACTCTGCCTTTCTTCAAATGCCAGAAATCAATGTCAAAAAGATAAGTACGATCACCCAGATGGTATATTCTACCAAAAGCAATGAGCTAGTGCTTTCACTCTTGGTACTCTGCACTCACTTTCCCCGTGTTTCACCCTCTACATCTGTGATGAACTCCCCAGAATATATGCCAACAAAAGTCCTTGCAGGGATCCTCTCTCCAGCAAAAACACCTGTGATAACATCAGTCTCCAAAAATCAGATGAAGCTAACCTACTTACCCCAACCCTTTTCCCTAGTCTTTTCAATGTTGATAGCATGCTTTCTCCCATGTTGTACAACCTATGTAGTTGTTAGCCTAAAATAATTATACAAACAAATTAGGTCATACCCTGTTCCTGCAGTCATCCTCACATCCACACAAGGCATTGCACTCAAAAACCGGATACTCCTCGTAGCGTAGATGACCCCGGGAATAATTGAAGCCGGACATATTCTCGTCATAAAACTCCTGCTGTCTCTTGAGACAGGAGCAGCTTGAATCTGGAAGACAGACAGGGTAGCAACCACAACCCTTCAGTTGGGAAGTGTCAAGTGACGGAACACTGTCACTATGCCACATATAGTTTGTGTAATAGAACTCAAGAGAAGGGCAGGATTCATTATCAACTTCATTGATGATGTCGATTTCCGGTGCATGAGGTTCTACATCTGCGGTGTTTCTCCGGATTATTGCCTTGAATATGTTGCGCTCGTATTCAGGTGTCTGTTTCATGAGCGGTGACAAGGTGTTCATGAAGTCCTGTATCCTGTGTGGGATGTCCCGCGCGCGCAGGCGAACGTTAGCGTATTCGCGCATAATGACCTTGCCATGGGTCACCCATGACATCCCATCATCTTCTTCGCCGCTGCTGAACTCCACCTCACTCATGCGGCGGACAAGTGCTCGGGTAACACCGCTATCCACGCGCAACAATTGTACGTGTGGTTCGAGACGTGATGTCCATATCGAAGCAGGGGGGTCGGGACTAGGGGCTAAATCCGAAGAACTTGAGTTGCTGCGGGTAGCCGTAGACCTAGTGATGCGTGTGCTGCGTCTCTGTCCTTGCCACGAGTCCTAAACAAGATGTCAGATAGATAGTCTCGGTCCATAAACTAGCGACTCTCGTACTATCGGATCGGGGGAACTGCGGCCAGATTCCAATAGCAGATCTCGTACAGCCTCGTCGTCGTCATCTACAACGTCCCGTTGGTAGGAGCCGTGGGTGACAGAAAAGGAAGTGCCGGGTCGCATCGAGATGCTTTCAGCTTCATTTTGCAAGTCTTCCTGTGCTGTAGCAGACACGGAAGCTAATGGCGGGTCGGGCGAAGCAGATCTGCTTATCATGCGTATATCCTCGTTCTGTAGAGGCACAGTATGACCTAGGCGAGCAACCTATCAGTAAGGACTCAAAGGGAAGTATATCGCCGACCTTTATATGTAGTACTTGGGTGGGCTGGGATCACGGAGTTGCGCGGTGACGATCCCAATTCAGCTGACCTCGGTTCATTTTCGGGCTCGCTATCGTCTAGCGTAAGGTCAATGAGATTCTTCTCCTCGTTGGAATGCTTCCGCTGGACTTGAGCTGTCTTGTCACGATAATTGCGCGGTATTGGGAGAGGAGGCTGGACCCTGATCAATACTAGCATAGAGGGTATAAATCGAGGGTACCTTTTTCGGCGGCCCTGTACCGACAGGAACAGCTGGAGGATCTTGGTCTGCTCGCAGCTGAAGGATTGGTTCGAAAGAAGTTGGTTCCGACGAGGGGGCCCCTTCATGAATCAGCCGAGCAGGGGAGCCTTCCACGGAGGCGGAGGGCGAAGAATATTCATGCTGGCCTTGTAAAGGCGCAGGGACTGTCAAGGAGAGCAGTTCAACATCACTAAGGAGCGGGGGAGTGGGCACAAAGAAAGAGACTCTACATTCTTGATGGGCGGCCGGAGCTTCCTGGGATGATTGAACTCTCCGACTGTCATTTGGGCTCATACTCTTGAACACCGCTTTGAAAAATCCGCCATTGCCTCCGTACAGATGCCCACGTACTTCTGCTGACATCGTTGTCCCTTGTTGGCTACCGATACTTGGGGACAGCGGGCTCTCGGTTGCCCTCGTAGGCGATACGGTACGTATGTTGGCTGTAGAAGGGGATAGGGATACTGGAGAACGCACGGTCGGAGTGTACTTCAGGCTAGTCCGGGATGACCGCTTTTTCTTCGAAGAGGCGTTCGCGACCGAAATGAGATCTATCATGTTGGACGGGCGCGGGGGGGTTTGAAGGCGAGCAAAGACAGCAGTATGCGACGATTCGTCTAAAGGAGTTTCTCGTTCACCTGAACCATCTGGAGTGGGAGTGGGTACACAGAAGATAAGTTCGCTATATACGCGGCGACCATGCGAGCAGTGCTCTTACCATCGGTATGGAGAGTATGCGTCTCTGTAGCATCTTCATCGTAGTTCATTGGCGAGTCACTTGTCGTGGACACGTTCGCGCTCGTCAGATCCATTTCATCAAGAGCAGGAACTAGCCCCTCTACGCCACCCGAGCGAGGCGTTTGAGGAGCTTTTATTGCCGGCGGAGCGCTTCCATCTTGCGCGTACTCGTTAACCGGAGATACGTGCGCCGACACTGACGCCAGATAAAATGAGCTTAAAGTGTCGCCGATGAGATCAGGGGTGTGGCTTTTCCGATTGCTCGTGATGAAATCCGAGGCTCCGTCTTCGTTGTCGACAGTTCTCGATGGTCCATCTGAGTAGAGCGGGTTGGTGACCGGCAGCTCCGACCTTGGACTTGCAGGAAGGGATAAAGGAGCACCACTCGGTTCTACAACTGGGGAAGGTAGCCTTGGCAGCGAGTATTCTGCTATATTCTTCCCGAATCCGTTTTCATGGTCCATGGCCACAGAGGCTGACGAGGATGCCTCTCCATGAGGCGCGAGTAAATCATCTGTACCGGAGTTGTTACTTGCGGAAGAGTGAGGTTGATCTCCCTCGCCTGGAGGACGCCTGCTGTGCACGGAAGGAACCGACGCGGATGCTTCCTCGCCTGATCAGCCACAAGATTAGTTATAATGAAGATACCTGGGAGTACCTTCTGTATCCGAGCTGCTTATAATAATCGGGTTGCTAGTACGAGTTCCGGATTCCGAAATGTGTGGACGTGTGGACTTAGCGGGCTCTGGGTCGCTGTCGGTCAATTCGACGACATCATTTGATATCATCACCCCCTGGCTGCTCGCTGTGTTATGCGATCAGAGTGACGAACTGATAGGAATCGATCTTTGAAGCTTACGCGACGACAATCGTACAGGTCTTGCGGGCTCTTCATCGCTGTCGAATATTTCGATGATTTCACGCTCTATTTCGGAGATGAGAACAGTGCTCGCAAACAATATGCCAGCTCACGCACTAGTTCTCGGAGTTTGCGGCGTTCTGTTGTTTGTCGACTTTAGTTCCGGTTTGCGAGCATTGTCTGTACAAACACATAGCGTTTCAGAACAACCTGATTCGACAGACTGTGAATTATGTTTCGCCTTGCCTGTGGAAGACCGCAAGCCGGCTCTGTTTTTGTTTTTACGAGGGGATGCAGCGGCTGAACGAGAAATAGGATTTTGTTTGCCACTGAAAACTTGCGATGTCTTGTTGCTCCTTTGGCCAGGCGGAAGTATCGCAGCCGACTTGCGTGCAACTGGACGCTCGGTGATGGAGGAAGCATGCTGATGCGCAGATGGTGAGGGTATGGGGCCGTAGCGTTCCTCAAACGAACGTTTGCCTGCAAGGAGATGGGCGGCATTAGGTGGTTTGTACACGGGAGGGTGGAGACGAGTGGGTATTGCGTTTGGTGGCCTCCTCACAGGTAAAGCATGTGCAGAGGCCGGGAGATCATCTATTTGTGATATCGTCGTGGACAATCGAAGAAAATGTATCACGTATACGAGACTTACCATCATTACCGCTGAGTACAGTGACCCTCTCATTAAGCTTCCTCTTTTTGGACGCGCTATCATGCGGTCTATGTATCCCTCCGTCTTTTCTCTTGTGCCCACCATGTGGTCGTGTTGGTGAGCTTGGGCCCGGTGCGTCAACGAGCTCGTCTTCTTGCATGTCTTGAGAGGATGCCCGGGACGATGTTGACTGTGCACGAGACTCTGCTACAAGAAAAGGTGATGTGGTTATGGATACCGAGAAGTGTGTTTTGTGTAAGCCACTCACGGAGAGCAGTCCAAGCTGGAACAGACTGCAGACGATCCGAATGCTCAGGCATGCAGACAACGACGCTGCCGCTGCAGCTAGTGAAGCAAGTCCGAGGTAGTTGTACGCGTTCAGCGGCGATGGAGGTTGAGCCAGACGATGAACGAGAGCTTGAGCGGACTGTCGCCAATAGCCGAATCGAGATGTGTCCGCGTGCAACGAGCAGCGACTTGAATGCACTGAGTTCGAGCCGAGTCTGAGGTTGCCGCTCGACCGACTTATCGCTCGCCGTCGGCAGAAAATACCAAATATCGCGTCAATATTGGCGGCAATGAGCAGCTATCTCGACGTGACGGCGACGTGACCGTCGTTCTCCCACCGTGGCATATGGCGCAACCCCGTGCATCGGAGGATCATATGCATACATACGCATATAATAGCATGTAATCTCGAGTCGAGGACGTCGCTCTCACGCCTCGTTCCTTGTCTTAGCGCATCATGGACAAGGGCCTCCCCAGCTATTCCACCGACGCCTCCACGGTCTCCACAACGCCCTGCTCGCGTCGGCAGTCGCGTCCCATCTGGCGTCTCGTCGCACTCGCACTGTTTGTTGCCACAGGGCTTCAGTGGACTTATCTCTCTCAGGCACAATCCAGCAAGCCCCCCGCACGGGTTCCCCTTCATGCAGCAGAGATACTTGCCAAGTGTCAGCAGTTGGATGTAAAGCCAGGTCCTCCCGAGGACTTCAACAAGCGGACACAGTCGGACAGGTTCGTCCCAGGAACCAAGTCAACGCTGCTTAAAGTGTGTACTCGGTCGTGATATGACTTCTTGCGCATGGACTTATTTTTGCCGTAGAACGCGACGATTTGGACAGGTCAAGTCGATGGGTTGCAGATTGTCAAAGGCGACATTCTGTTGCACAACGGTCTCATCAAGGAGCTAGGAAACGTTCAGAACTTGGACGACTATAAAGATCTTGAAGTAGTTGATGTAGGCGGCGCATGGGTCACTCCCGGGTATACTTGCTACGCTACTATGTGCATGTCTGCCCGTTGCTTACTAGGTTCTTGACTTAGTGTTGTCGACTTGCATAGTCACTTGGCCGTCGACGCCGCCCCCTCTCTCAAAGGAGCAAACGATGGGAATTCTCACAAGGGACCCATCCTGCCGGTGAGTTAGTACCCGACATATTAACAGTTATAATTGTCTTGATCATGCATAGTGGTTGAGGGCTCTCGATGCACTAAACACGCATGATGATGCTTACCAACTTAGTATCTCTGGGGGTATAACTACTTCTTTGGTACTCCCCGGTTCCGCCAATGCCATAGGTATGCTCCATCATACCAACGCAGTTTAATCACTAACGTCATGACGTAGGTGGACAGGGTGTGTTGATTAAACTTCGTCGCACGGAGGCTCGGTCTCCTACCTCCCTCCTCCTCGAGAATCCATACTCTACTAATACGACCGAGTATGATCCTAAGAAGGCGTTCAGGTATAGGCAAATGAAGTGCGTTTTTGTTCCAATTATTGCTTGTCTATGTCTTCTAAAAGTAATTAGGCATGCATGCGGCGAGAACCCTGACCGCGTCTACTCCGGAACACGTATGGATACTACGTGGGCATTCCGTCAGGGGTCAGTCGTAAACTTCAGCCATCTGTGATTGCTAGGCTCACAATAGTTACAGATATAATAAAGCACGCGAGATTAAGCAAGCTCAAGATCAATATTGTGTCGCTGCTCGATCTGGAAACTGGGAAGGTCTCGCATCCGAATTCCCTGAGGATTACCAATGGGAAGCCTTGGTCGATGTTCTAAGAGGTCGAGTCAAGGTGAGCAGGGCGAACCGCTTCGCTTGCCCGTAACCAGACACTCAAACATCCTCAGGTTCACACTCACTGCTACGAGACCGTGGACCTGGACGATCTAGTTAGAGTTAGTTGTCTATAGACGCAGATCGCATATATGCGAGAGCTAATGTGATTTTTTCTCAGATCTCTAACGAGTTCCAGTTCCCTATTGCCGCCTTTCATCACGCCCACGAGACTTACCTGGTTCCGGACACCCTGAAGGCTGCTTACGGTACGCCATTTGACCGTACACACTGAACGGTGTTTGATGAACCTACTTTAGGTCACACTCCTGCTGTTGCTCTTTTCGCAACCCATGCTCGCTACAAGCGTGAGGCCTACCGCGGTTCGGAATTTGCCCCCAGAATCCTTGCCGATAATGGTATCCAGGTCGTGGTCAAGGTAATTTGATATTTCCCGGTATACTACAGTGCTCTAATGGTCTATGGAATGCAGTCGGATCACCCGGTCCTCAACTCTCGCTACTTACCTTATGAGGCGCAGCAGGCACATTACTATGGTCTCGACTGGAATCTCGCTCTACTCGCTCTGACGGGCACCCCTGCTCAGATCTTAGGTCAGGATCACCGCATTGGCTTCTTGAAACAAGGTACGCTTTTGTTCTGGTTCACAAGTCCGTGACGCTCATATCACACGTACATACCTTCAGGATATGACGCCGGTAGGCTCTCCTTCATGCTGGGGGTGTGCTATGTATAGTCGCTTACCTCCTATTCCAGATGTCATTATCTGGGACAGTCATCCTCTCGCTATCGGTGCGACTCCCAAGCAGGTTTGGATCGATGGTATTCCCCAGATCGCACAACCCCATACCGTTGAGAAACCTTCATATGTTCAAGAGAAGCCAGAGACGCCAAATTTCGATAAGGAAGCGGAGGAGACTCTGAAATACGACGGCTTACCTCCTCTCACTCCCGCGAAGTCAACAACGCGCTCGGTCGTATTCACCAATGTCAGCGATGTCATCATTCGCCAAGGCACAGAGATTCAAGAGCTTCTCACCACTCAATCCGACGAAGCCGTCGTTGTCGTCGAAGGTGGACGCATTGTTTGCTCTGGCACTAGATACGCCTGTGTCCAGTCTAGTGCTGAGGAGGACATCGAATACGTGAACCTGCATGGCGGTGCGATCGCTCCAGGGTTGACCACCTTCGGCTCCCCTTTAGGTCTCGAGGAGATACAGGGCGAGGCGAGCACGTCTGACGGGTATGTGTATGACCCTTTGTATCAGGTCGTGCCCGGAGTGGTCGGTGGCGATGGCGCTATCATTCGCGCAGCTGACGGATTACAATTCGCTACACGAGAAGCTTTGTGAGTTTTATCAATCGGCCGGTAATTTCGTTGAAGCTGATGCTCTGATATAGACATGCACATCGCGCTGGTGTTACTACCGCTATCGTTGCGCCGAAGTCTGCTGGTTTCTTGGCGGGCCTCAGTACTGTCTTCGCCACCGGTGCGAATCATCAACTTGAGAAGGGTGCGCTCATTCAAGAGACTGCTGCTGTCCACGTTGGTCTCCACTACGGTGCCGGTCCGAGTGTCAGTACACAGATTGCTGCTCTCCGTAGTCTTCTACTTGGCCAGGGCAAAGGCCACCTTGCTCATTGGTTTAAGAAGGTTACTGACGTAAGTATCTTCCCCAGTCTCCGTGGATCGTCACTCAGGGACATCACTACAGGGTGAAATACCGTTGGTCATAGACGTGGAAAGCGCGGATGTAATTGCCACGTTGATTCACCTCAAAGGTGAAGTTGAAGAATCAGCTGGGCACTCTGTGAAGTTCGTCTTCTCTGGTGCTACCGAAGCGCATCTCCTGGCTGCCGAGATCGCGGAGTCCGGCGCGGGAGTTATCCTCACGCCGTTCCACGCGTTCCCTAAGACGTGGGAGCAGAGGCGTGTGTAAGTATCGCGATCATCTAGCACAGATTTTGCCGTGCTAATCAACACCATTTCCAGCCTTGCTGGCCCTCCTCTGACTGAAAAGAGTGCGGTGGCGACTTTGCTAGCACACAACGTTATAGTCGCCCTCGGTCGAGATATTGCCTCTGACTCCAGATATGCTAGGTTCGATGCAGCTTGGGTGAGTCCACTATGGAATTTGCCCTGTGCAATAACCGACTAACGTCTCCGACATTACAGGCTGCCCTCGAAGCTGGTGGTTCGATCTCGCGGAAAGAAGCAATAGCACTCGTTAGCACCAATTTCGAGAGGTTGTTCGGCATTTCTTCTGGCGACCATGCGGACCTTGTGGCAACGACAGGAGGTAGCCTTTTCGACTATTCTAGCAAGGTCGCCGCCATCATATCCTCGCGCCGAGGACTCGTCGATATCATCTAGACTTCGCACTATCCCTATGCCCACGGAAGCGCGAAGAGGGAGTAAATTCTCCAAATGATGACACAAGTAGTATATGAATTGGTAAAAGAACTTGTAAAAGAATGTACTCGAGTCCTCCAGATGAATCAGTTTGGATTGAAAGTACCGTTGAGCATTTGGGGTATATAAGTCGTAATCCTGTCGAATGCCTTCAGCAAAAGCTTGATTGGTTTGGGTTCGTCTAAGTTGCAATCAGTACAAGAAGCGTGGAGCGATATTGTGAAGACTCCGGAACAGACCTGTATCGTGTAATTTTCCATGCTTTTTCAATGGTTTTGGATTGGCAAAGAGTCGGTGACCTCTGGGCAAGAATACAACGGAATGCTTTTCGTAAAATCATGTTATACACGACTTGTCTAGGAGAATGCGAGGGAGAGACGTACCTTCCAATACCATGAGCGTACATCTGGGTTATCCGCCGGAGTAGCAGGTACGTTCCAGTCTCCAACAACTTGGATAACACCCTTCACCGAGCGCATGAGACCGACGGCTGCGATCGACCGCTTTGAGGAAAAACGACAATACGCTAGAGGAAGGAAGGGACACCCACCTCGGTTATTCAAAAGATGCATCAAAGCCTGAGTCCCAGGCCCATGGCCAATGAGGACGATCTTGCGCGCATCAGTTAACCTGCACACAACCGTCCAGCTATTATCCGCTTAAGACAACAGTAGCACTGACTGGATGTAGTTATCCCATAGATATACCATTAGCTCGCCTGAAAAATCAGATTTCGGTGTCTTATGTCTTGACTAGATACTCATCAGTTCAAATTACCACCTTGCGAGGATAGTAAGGGTTTACCGCAGATGTCTGGAAAGGCTTCGGGTACACGTTTACATCCAGAAGCGCATATTTTTGCCGCGTTATCCAGTCTATCATCTTTTTTGAGTAGTCGACCTGTTGGTGGTATGAGATACAGACGTATATAACGGTGCGTCTCGTAAGTACCAAGTATGAATGTTCCAGTTCGAGATCGCAGGTTAGGGCAGAGCCCAGCTCGGCCCTCAAATTCCCGCTGATAAAATACATCAGAAGACATACAACGTGAGAGAATAGAGAGTGAGCTCACAATTCGTGAATGAATACTATCAATGTCTCATTTTCCATGACGTCGGGACTGCTAGCGAATCAGACCAACGCAAAACGACTGAACATGAGAACCCACGTGCAAGCAACCTGCGAAGAGAATCTGTCTTCTAGATGCTGGCTCACGAACGGCACCGTGAGCATGTCATATGTTCTGAAGAGATAATCTTGGCGATGTGCCTTGAGTAGCTCTACAAGAAAATCAGGCATTCTTCGAGAATCATATAAACATGCGGGCTAACCTGGGATGGAAAATGATATTTCCTCGATGTCTTAAACAAGCGGGTCAGGAGCTCGAATGCATCACACACGCCTTGCGTTGCCGCTTACCTTCACGAGGCTCGATCCGTTTTGGCGACAAGCCCTTCCAGAACTGACTCTGGTGCATAGCTACTTGGAACACCGTCTCGGTAGCTTCTACAGAGGCAACAAGGGGTTCCAGCGGTGGGGGGGCCTCTCCCAAAAGGACTCTGGCTACAGCCAAAGCAGACCTTGAAATCGCATCTAAGCTGTATCCACCCTAAGATATGTTGGTCTCGTTCAGTATCGAATTCAATCATAGGAAACACGATCGAACCTCTAAAGCTACAACTATTTTTCCGTCTGCGAGGCCGGAAAGCATGTGTGTCATATGTGCGTAGCCTGCGGGCGACACCTCGCATTCTCCGAGGTCGTCTCCCTGCGCGGCATCGAACCCTGCGGAAACTGTAGAAAAATGATTAGGCATCCTGTATATGTTAGGTGTAGGGACAAGATCTCACTTATGACCAGCTCGGGTGCAAACTCCATCGCAATGGGCATAACGACGTGCTCAAATGCGTGGAGATAATCCGCATCTCCCATGCCCGCACCTGGCCATGGAATATTGACTGAGCTATAAGTGTATGGTGAGTAGCTTGGTTCAGGGACAGTTGATATTTGCTCACAAGCCTTGCCCTGGGCCGTCGCCAGAAGAGGTCATGCTGCCAAATGGACCGTTGGGGTAGTACGTTCCGTTTTCGTAACGGTGAAGAGAAATGTAGAGAACGGATGAATCGTCGTAAAATGCGCGCTGAGTTCCGTTCCCTAGAGGGCATTATTGCACGAACCACACATAATTTTTATATTAGACTCACCATGATGTACATCCCTGTGATGTATGAGTGTACGTTAAGATACAAAGTGTCGTCTGACATCGGGAAGGACTTACCAGTCAAGAATGAGCACCCTCTTGATGGGTGTCAGTTGCTGCACAACCCTGACGGCGACTGCAACGTTATTAAAGAAGCAAAATCCCATATGCTCGTCCGGCTCAGAATGATGTCCAGGTGGGCGAACGATAGCAAATGTTTTCTTCATATGGCCACGGGCCACTGCAAGAGCGGCTTCAATGACACCTCCACAGCTCAGCTTCGCGCAGTGCGGGGTACTTTGGTTCACGTAGAGCGATAGATCAGTATAATATGGCGCAGAATCGACTATATCCTGATCTTTCATCGCTACGGATGTTTCGTAGTAAGAAGCACGCCATCACAATACAAACAATGAATGCCTACCGGCAATAGCCATGACTTTGTCCCAGAGGACCTGGCTGTGAACCAGTAAGGCTTCTTCGCGCTCTACAGCACGGACAGGTATTCTCTTCATCTTCTCAATAATTTCTGCGTTGAGTAGCTCGTTGAAGATGCGAGTAATACGGGACGGCTGTTCCGGGTGTCCGTCCGGCGCGAGGCACGCATGCAAGAGCATCTCCTCGTCGTAGACATATCCGACCCGAGGCTCAGCCAGCTTCATCCTTTTAGCAGGGACGGAGGAGGCGTCTTGGTCCGCCGAGCTCGACCGCGGCCGTCGGGCTGTAAACGGGGCAGGCTTGGACACGGCGGTGTCTATGTCCATGCCTATCTCGCCCTGTGTCCCGTTCGGCTGGGGAACCGTCTGCAGCTCAGACATATTCTAGCTTTCTATGGAGAGCGTGTAACACCTGTAGTGAGCAGCGAAGTCAGTCCCAAACTTCCCTGTGTGTTATGTACCTAATAACGACACTTGCCTGTTACTGGAAGTGGACAAGAAGAGTGACTGAGTGTCACGAGTGTCACACACAGGAATTGGCTGTCGGAGGGCGAAACTTCGTTTTCGCGGAGGTCGAAACAATAGAATCAGTCTACGGTTCCACGTGGCTATCACGCACAGCAAACAAGGCAGACCTGATGATCACAAGCGTGAGACAAGAAGACAGCACAAGGGGTTGACAAGGGGGCAAGAAAGCAACAAGAAGATGATAGGGTCAACCCGTGCATCGATAATTGGACAGCGGCGTTGTCAATTGTCAACATGTCAATGGTCGCAGCTGCCTCACTGCCTTAGCCACCACGCCTCCTCACTGCAGACGGCCATCTCGCTCGACACGACGTCGTTTAAAGACCACAAGGGCGTGATATCCGTGTCTGCTCCCAGCTAACACAATGTCGACTGGTAAGGAGAGGACGAGACGAATCGCGCATGGCACCAAGGAATTCTTTATTGGTGGACGTCGATTTTGCTGCTGCATCCCCACTCGAGTGGGAGTCATCATAGGATCTCTTTTGACGTTCCTCGTCTCTGGGGCGCTGGCCATTATCCTCTGGTTTGAGGTCTCCAGTAGGGTCATCTCACTGGACTGACGCCACCATGCTGCTGACACAACTTTTGCCTCGCAGCCGAACATGATATGTCGTTCTCGTCCAAAGAGCGAACGTACGTCATCCTAGGAGGTCTGCTTGAGACGTTTTTGTGCCTCGTTTCTGTGCTTGGGTGAGCACTCTACTGATGGCCCAGTCAACCTCGACTAATAGACATTCCTGCCAGGTTTATTGGCGGCATCGTCCGCAAGCAGCTATTTGTCACCATATTCGCATATTTCCTTGTGGTGCACTTCCTGCTCAATCTTGGGTTCGGGATATACTTTTTGGTGGTCGTCAACCACACGGCGGACGTTGATGTCTCAGTGGCTTGCCACAAGGCCATCAAAGATGCTGGCGCACAGCAAGATTGCTCGAAGCTGCTGAATGGGTTCCGGGGAGCATTGGACGGCATAATCATTTTTGTCCTGCTCATCGAGCTATGTACGTCTGTGCACAAAAATCTACTGGTTGGAACTTACACTGAATGGGCGGTATTGCAGATGGTTTGCTCATCGTCACGCGATACATGAGGCAGCTACGAGGAGAGAAGAGAGCGGCCAACTTTGCCAAAGACGAGTTCCGGCTGAATCCACACTACTATGCGAGAATAGACGAAGACGAACAGGATTCTCCGTTCGACTCTACGTACCATCCTCGGCCAATGTCTTACTCTTCTGCCACACACTTTCCTGTAACACCGAAGGGGTATATTCCTTCGAGTCCTAATGCGGAGCTGGAGGAGAAGGGAGAGAAGGGAGTTGTTGAAGTTGTAGAATAATGCGTCGCTGTGCGGTGTAGGTCTGTTTTATTAATAGTAGCAATCTGTATGATTCTCCCCTGGCGGCAATTCGCGGCCCGCGCCATATTGCGTCTCTGGCGTGCCCATGTGCGACCCGCGCGTTGTCCGACGACAATCGCGTTTGGCCTGCGTTCACCATCGTGTCCGACAGTCTCCTCACTGCGAACAACTGTCTTCTCACCGCGTACGATAGTCCGCCCACTGTCCTAGACAGCGTCAGCCGACCGACTGCACACAAATACACCACGACGCGATGGAGAAGGCCTTGCCTCGCCCCGTCGCGCACGCGCCCTGGCAGCAAGGGACCAGAGGCTTCCTCCCCCGCAGGGCGTTGCTCGGCCTCATACCTGCCATTGCCTGCTTCCTAGGTATCTGGTACGGCTTTGCCTTTGGCCAGGGCATCAAGTTCTGGGAGGCGTACACCTCCAGCCGACTTTCACTTCAAGAAGTTACTGCACTCTCTCGTTGCGCCTATCTTCACGATAAGCCCGGACCTTCTCCCAGCTTCTACAAGAGAACACAGTCAGATAGGTATGTGCCCGGCACAAAGCCTGTCTTGCTGAAGAACGCAAAGATATGGTCTGGCGAAAAGAACGGAACAGAGGTCCTCTACGCGGATATTCTGCTGGACAAGGGCATCATTAAGGGCATCGGACGCACGAGCTCCAAGTGGTTGAAGAGCTTGAAGGAAGAGTACGAGGTTATTGACGCAAAGAACGCTTGGGTTACTCCTGGGTACGCTCATAGCTGCCCTTACATCACATATTGTAACTGAACGTGTCCTTCAGCATTGTCGACCTACACTCTCATCTGGGCAGCTCCCCAAGCCCAGCTCTCGCAGGCGCAGAAGACGACAACTCGATCCACGGACTGACGCAGCCTTGGCTGCGTGTGGTGGATGGCCTCCACACAAACGATGATGCCTATGAATTGTCTATTGCCGGAGGAGTAACTTCAGCTCTTGTCCTGCCTGGCTCTCTCAACGCCATCGGTACATACCAGTCTATACTGTGATTTGCCAGCTTCCCGCTGACAAGTATTTGTGTCAGGTGGACAGGGCATTACTATCAAGTTGCGCAGGACTGCCGAAAGATCTCCAACCTCTATGCTGCTCGAGGCGCCGTACCAATTGAACAGCTCTTTCCCGAAACCAGATGGCCCTCCTCGGTGGAGACAAATGAAGCATGCTTGTGGTAAGTGACATACTGGTTCTTGGGGAGCGTGCTCACTCAGCTGTGTCAATGCGATGAATAGGCGAGAACCCTAGTAAGTTTGATACCCAAGTATGTTAGACAACTACTGACTGGGCCTCCAGGTGGATATTATGGAAACACCCGTATGGACACCATTTGGGCATTCCGCAAGGCGTACGTAATGTTCACTTTTCCTGGTGTTTGTCGCTCAAATCTACCTTTCTGTAGCTATGACACTGCCCGCCAGATCAAAGAGCAACAAGATGCTTACTGTGCTAAAGTAGAGGCTGGGAAGTTCGACGAGGTCGCCGACAAGCCTTTCCCTGAAGACCTTCAATGGGAGGCCCTTGTAGATGTTCTCAGAGGCCGCGTTAAAGTAGGTTCTATACATCCGAATTTCCAAATAGAACTTACAAGCCACTGTCTTAGGTCCAAGTTCACTGCTATGAGGCGGTTGACATCGATGATATAGTCAGGGTAAGAACGAGACACACAATTCGGGTTTAGGCGAAGCTGAGGGCACTCTTCTCTAGCTTACTAACGAGTTCCAATTCTCAATCGCTGCATTCCATCACGCACACGAAGCTTATCTCGTACCTGATGTGCTGAAACGCGCATATGGTCAGTCGATATCACCATTCGTGTCTGAATAGGGACATTTTACTCATTTTTATCTGTAGGTCACCCTCCTGCAGTGGCAATGTTCGCTTCTCTATTCAGGTCAGTTTAATTCGTCGTATATACTCCGTTCAACTACTCAACACTACAATATCAGATACAAGCGGGAGGCTTACCGTGGCTCCGAATTTGCACCTCGTATCCTTGCCGAACATGGCCTTCCGGTTGTTATCAAGGTTAGCAGTCTTGTTTTGTTCCTGCGCTATATACTCCGAGGCTAATAGTAAACATAGAGCGACCACCCCGTTACTGACTCTCGGTACCTACTGTACCAAGCTCAACAGGCGTATCTTTACGGACTTCCGGAGAATCTCGCTATTGCGTCTGTTACAAGGTACGGTCAGGGATATTGTGGAGTGACGTTGGCTGACTGTGCTGCAGTACACCAGCGTCGATCATGGGCATGGACCATCGTATTGGATATATTAGAGAGGGTATGTTCAAAATTTGAGCTCCGTGCACCGTATCTTACATCAATTAGCAGGTTATGACGCTGGTACGCTTCTCGCGTGCACGATAATGAGCGAAGCAGACACTAATACAGTTTGAAGATCTGGTGAAATGGGATAGTCACCCGCTCGCACTGGGTGCTATACCAAAGCAAGTCTTTGTTGATGGCAATCCCCAACTCAAGGATGCGCATGTCACTCGCGAGCCCGATGTCTTCCAGCGTACTCCCGATGCGCCCAGCTACGACAAAGAAGCCAAAGCGGCGATATAATTCGAAGGCCTTCCTCCATCAGAGCCCAAAGCAGCAAAGAAGAACGTCGTCCTATTCACAAAGGTTCGCAGCACCTTCACACGTACCGATGATGACGTTCAAGGGATTTTCACTGCCCAAGGCGAGAAACTGGGAGTTATGGTTGTCAAGGATGGAAAGGTCACATGCTCATGCTCGGGTACATCATTCAGCTGCAACCTCTCATCCTTTATCAACGCCGGCGCCAAAATCGTCGGCCTTGAAGGTGGCTCCATTGCGCCTAGTCTGACAACCTTTGGTACTCCCCTCAGTCTCACCGAGATCGCCCAGGAGCTCTCTGCCCAGGACGGTTCTGTATTTGACCCCCTCACTCAGAAAGTGCCGTCCATCCTCGGAGGCGATATAGCTCCTGTCAGCGCCGTCGATGGACTTCAGTTCAGTGCACGCGATGCACTCACGGCGCACCACAACGGTGTGATCACCGCTATCACGGCCCCAGACGGCGAGGGTTTCTACTCAGTACGACGTTTGCGACGGGTGCGCTGAACAAGCTTGACGACGAAGCGATCATTCAGGACGTGAACGCACGCTGTTTATGTGACTATTCGGCACTTTGGGGGTGCGGGACCTTCGGTTAGCACGCAAGTACGGTGAGGAGGCTGCTGCTCAGTCCACCTCAAGGCCAGGCTGGAGATTACTTCAAGGGTGTTGTGGATGTGAGCTCAGAGAGTGACTTTGTGGTCATTGTATGTTAATAAGTAATCCGTAGCGATCATGGTTGCGTGAACACCGACAGCGCGGATATCATCGCAGCACTTAAGAAGGAAGTAGAAGACCTGAAAGACCACACCATCAGCCTGACTATCGCCAGTAGGTTGGAAGCATGTCTGGTTGCGAATGAACTCGAACAGGCTCGCGTCGGTGTGGTGCAGCTGCCAGCTCGCCCGTACCCTACAACGTGGGAGCGCAGAAGGATGTAAGGCCAGTCTTGACTTAAATGAAGCACACTTAGTAGCTGACCATCATACTTATAGTTTACCCGGGCACCCACTGTCTGCAGAGCCCTCTGTTGAGGTTCTGCTCAAGCACAACGTCACAGTCGGTGTTGGCGTCTAGGGCGAACTCTCACAGGCTCGTAATACTCGCTTCGATGTCGCCTGGGTAGGTACCACGCCTGTCATGAATTGTCTTGCTGATCCTGTCCCTCAATGCCTCCAGGATACCCGAAGCGTACGCGGCCTACTGATGACTCCGACACAGCCCGTGTACCACCTACCAACGTGGACGACGAACTATCGGCCGTGCCAACATCAGATCACGGGGTACAATCACCGATGGTGACACATGGCACTCACTTGTCTGACGCTGTTACATAGACATCCCTCTTCCAGTTTAAAATGGACTACATTCGATGGAGAATTCACCTCCTTAATCTAATCAGCTGATCCATCGCGGTACGTAGTACGTGTGACAACTTATTCCCTGGTATCACCCTTTACTGACTGCGCAAATACCAATAACGGAGTGCGACTGTGGTAACTCAGTATATGGCCCGTTTGGCTCGCGCGGCGGACCGTAACTCAGGCTCAGGTGACGACTTTTCGGACGACGATAGTGCTGACGACGATGCGCAGGAGTTCGATAACGACGACGATTCGATGAGCGAAGGAAGATGATATGGTAGAGAAGCGCCACTCTCGATTAGCCAAGAAAGTCGCGGCTGGAGTAAGCCTGTTACAGCTCTGCTGGTCTATGACATACGTAGTGCTGTCATTATTATGAAGCATTTGATTGCACTCTTACGCAGCTGAAGACTACACGGAAAAACGGTTCCCCGAAAAATATCACGCACTTTTGCAGAAGCCGTTCAACGACGTGGTCGGCACCTTTCTGGCGGCGCATCCGCGTCATCCGGCTTTGACTTACTTAAACGGACGGGAGGTGGCGTCGAGGATATACTTAATCGTCAAGTAGTGTATTTGTAGAATGTCAATCTAGGCACTAGATTGGTTGGTTATCGAGAATATCAATTGCATGTTTTGGTGTAATTGACGCTATTGGCCGACAGAAACCTTCAAGGGCCTCAAACGAGTGAGTTAGCTTCTTTTTGCTTCGTTCACGGCTTTACCAGTTTAATCGCAGGTCGACGCGTGCATTTCGAGTGCACCAACACAGCAGGCTACCCACATTTGTAAAGCATCGGTCACAAGGGATACAAGCTCTCTCCAGAGCTGATTACTCATCCGTCGTCCTGTCCTCGCGTGGCACGCGGTTCCCTCAGTCTCCCTCCGACGCACGGTTATGCAATGTAACCTATTTGTATAGACTTCCATAGACATTATAGTATACATGAGAGCTAATATCGCTTGTGAAGGACTCACGGTTAATGTAGTACTGTACTTCAATGCGCAGAGCGGATGGTCGCATGTCACATCCGCTCCGTCCCCGCCGCTAAGGTCCCGTTGTCGCACGTCACAAACCTCTCGTCCGCTTGTGACAGTCCAAAGATAAATACTGTATTTTGCGAGCCTGCGGCGCCGTCAGTACATGCGAAACGCTGTATACATACATGATACTAAGTTAGTCGGAGTCTGAGTCCATTTCCTCGCACTCTGAAGTCGTCACATCATTATCAATCCAGAGAGGATCAGCATAGCGCTCCACTTTGAAACGTGTACGAGTGGACATCCGAGTTTTTGCAATGGTGGGGACAGCGAGAGTGACCTTACCATCAATGAGCGCAAAACCGGCATAGCCTGGGACACTATTGAGCTCGTCGTCTTCCCTGGAATGGCCTTGCACGATCGGCGGCTTCGCGGCGGCAGCCTTGGTGGTACGAGGTTTCTTGCCTTTACCGGTTTTCCGAGTAGCCTTTCGAACAGTGCGTTTCTTCACGCGACGTGTCGATACGCTAGTGTCGTCGTAAGCATCGTCGTCGATTGGGAGAATGTCTTCTTCATATTGACCATCAGGCTCATCTGATGACTGAGGGGCGTTCTGACTACGGCCGGATGTGATTTCAGAGTAGAATGGACTTTGTGCTACCCGATTTAGCTCATGACGGATGGCAGAGCTGGAGAGGCTCTTATAAGACATGTTGAACTCCCCAACAGAGCACATCTCCCAAGCCTGTCCTTCAATAAGCACGATGATCCCAGCAGTCATTAGCAAAACCTGGCGCACCTTCTGTATGAACTCGGCATCATTGATCGCCTCATAGCCTTTGACCAACCACTCAACCGACCGATCGCGAAGGACTTTTATCGACTTATCGAGCTTGATATCTGAGGCCTTCTCACCCTGGCGTAACTTCTGGAACGTCTCGTCCACAAGGAACTGGGCCTGCAAAGTAGCCGTGTCTCTGTCAAGCCCACGCCTCTCGAGGAGGCCGAACGGCTTGTCATAGATGAACTGGACCGTGACACTTCGAAGCACTCTGGAGTAAGAAAGATACAACACAAAATCGCCCTTAACACAGGCAAACATATCGCCAAGTGCATATAGTCAGTCACACTTCGTGATGCTATGGACCTGACATCTGTTCCCTCTTCCCGGAAGACGCATCGTCTCGGAAGTCATGCATGTGTATGGTCCTGAGGGATTCGAGCAACGTGAGCCAACCGCGAAGAAGATTTGACGCTTTCCAAAACATCCCATCGGAATACACGAGCGATGGTCAGCAGATGGCCACAAAAAATTATACAAGATTGGCTTCCCCATCTGGGGCATTGTCGATGACGCGGAGGGGAAGAGTTTGGGTGCTTGGGCGGTTCCCAGCAACCGTATGAACCATATTGTCGCATACTGCTTTTTATGTGGCGTTGAAAAGTGCGGTGGTGAGTGGTTATTTGATGCTTGGTGCCATCCTCTCTGATGTAAGTGAACCTATAGGTCTGCCCCTGCAGATGATGACCGGTCATGGGTCTGAGACCACAAAAATGTATGGTCTTGTCAATGCACTGAGGTACGTCATTTGTAGATGTGCGAGATATTTTTGACTGGTTGTACTGACTTGTCTGTTTCAGGACCGCGTTTGCTCCGGGGTACGACGACGATTACCTGCCCGCTCACGTCTACTGACAGAGCATTCATGACATCTCTATCGAGCGGTCGTGGCTACATCTTTGAATGGATATGGGCGATAACGCTGTTATCGCTTTCAAGCGAGTGAGCTAGAGTTCGGCTACAACGATCAGAACGCACAGCACGAGTAAGTGGAACTCCTCCTTAATAATGTCCAGTTCCTAACTTGATACTAAGGGAGCTTTGCAAATGGCTCTGGTGACGCTTGTTGCGACAGGAGCTGAAGACCACCATGGATGTTCGAGATGCAATGCCCATTTGCAAGCAGAACGACAAGCCGGGCCCATCTGGGATGTCCAGGAACGACGCTTTCAAGCTACCAGAGAAATGGCAAGGACGCAATTTCCTGGTGCCAGTTGACGTAGGCGTGGAAAGAGAGATAAAGATTGCTATGGGCAGCGATGCTATGCTAGACTTTGTCCCACCTGGCTTTGCTGCTCGTGAAGAGGAAGTCTACGCCTCCCTTGGCATTTACTCACCGTTTGGGATGTTCTCAATGCGATTCTGCCTCTGATTTCCGACGAATAATTATGTATACGATATTTTGAGAGAAGGTTTCGAGCCATGATGGAACATATTTTGTGGGAAAACTAGGGGCATGTGGTGGCTACTCGTAGTCGCTCCCTTCAGCATCTTTATTACCGGCCAACACTTCTCCTCTGCCAGCTGATCGTCCTCTTTGGTCCCTTTCTGCGGGTCGTTATAAGGGAGGTTTTTCAGGTTAGGATACAGACAGAAGCGATTGTCTCTACAATACCTGTCATGCTCGTTGCGCAACTCTTTGATACCGGCCTCCCCACAATCCTAGTAAGTCTTTTTACCAACGGTACGGCGACGCACTGGGTCAGAATGTGCGACATGATTAGAGGATGGATAAGGCACAATACCTGTGCAATTGTGGATCTATGATACCGATGGCCTTTTTATGATCTTCAATGCCTACCAGTGCTCCCAGTGTCAAAGTACTACAGCCTCGAAGACGCTGAAAGTGCGTACCTTGCAAATCACAAAGTACAGTCGTCTCGCATGAATAAAGATAGGCCCAGTGGATAAATGCGTGCATCTGCTCATTAACGAGATCACGAGGTTGACCAGTCTTATCATGACCACTGTACTTCCGAAGGCTCCGATGGATAACGCCTGTAAGAAGGAGACGAGTGGCCGAAAAGAGATTGAGACCTAGTTTGGCATACTCTGAGTCATCCTCGAATTTTCCGATAAACTCCTGGTCAACGTTGAAGTAGAGCTCTAGTAAAATGGTCTTGAGCCGACGCAATTGATGTAAAAGGATTCCAATACTCGTACGTACCTTTGGACTACCACCACTTTGTATATCCGGCAGGGAGGGAACCGCAGAGATCGATGTGTATACGACTCTCTTTTTCTGACAGTACGTGTTTGAGCACCATAAAGATGCCTTCTTCAGGTCGGGCCAGAGTGGGTGGCGTTGAATTGG
>JAXQGN010000462.1:0-23297 GCA_037039805.1 Irpex sp. M6601 | reverse complement strand
AGAAGGGAATAATTATTTATCTCAAGAGCTATCTCAGAGTAGGAGGCACTAGCGTGTTTCGTTCTAGTTAGAATGCCCAAGGGGGTGGGATGGACATTCTTATTAGGTAAGGAGTGTAGGCGGTCCAGGTGGGCAGACCTTCGCCACTCTCCAGCAGCTCGTCCTCGGCGCGCTGACCGCCACAGACACGCAAATCCCCCTCGCAACGGTGGACCTGCGTGTCAAACCCAAGGACGATCCAGTCTGTATCGTCGGCGCCGGTCCTACGGGACTCACCATCGCACACGAGCTCGAGGCCAAGGGCTACTCTACCGTCATCTTTGAGAAACACGCCGAGGTGGGCGGAAAATGTCAGGCGTACTACGACGGTCCCAACGGGTACGTACATCATCCTTCCCTTTGCAGTTTGCTATTCATACTCACATCATGAAATAGGAACACATACCACCCCCTCGGCGCCCTTCTCTTCACCAACAAAACCTACCACGAAACCCTCCCCATCATCGAGGCCTCCGGGCTCCCTCTCATACCAGGCATCGCTCCGCCTCTGTGGCAGCGATACGTGTACGGGCCCGCCGAGCAAGCGAACATCGTCGCACAGTACCCGACGCCCAACGATACGACCATCGAGGCTATCGCGCGTGAACTCGCTCGGTACAAGCAGTTCTGGGAGGAGCATTTTGAGCCCAAGTACACTGCGATTGGGTATCCTGTGAGTGGGTTCGCGATGGAATTTGGAGTGCTGGGAGTGAGATGCTTACTGTTGGGTGGATTACTAGCATGGCATCCCGAAGGAGTTTACTGTGCCCATTGGGACGTGGTTGGATAAGAACGACTATCTATACTTGCCGTCGATCATGCAGCTGGGAATGGTACCCTACGGCTACGGAGATCTCACAGAGACGCCTACGGTATGTGTCACTTCATTGCATATGCCGTCTGTGCCGTCGTTATTGACTTCGTTGGTGGCGTGGCGCGTGATGATGGTGTAGATCTACATGCTACAGTACTTCACACCGGAGGTTCTGGGCGTGTTCGTCGCCATGTCCAAGTCTTATATCGTTGGTGAGTACTACGAATTGACGACGGAGTAGTCTTGTATTTCTAAGGAGAATTATAATCGCCGTATTCTAGATTTCCATCGTGTCTTCAAGCACTACGCGAGCACACTCAAGCAGACGAAGATCCACCTCAATACTACTATCACCTATGTAGGCACGTCACGTCCATTCCACTCCGCGACGAAATCCTAGCCAATCACTAACCGCTCCGTCTTTCACAGGCCGACATGACGCAGACTCGCCCATGATTCGGTATAACACACCCACCTCCGCGCCCACAACCCAACGCTGCACCCACCTGATCCTCGCCTTCCCACCCACGCTCCCCGCCCTCGAATCCCTCAACCTACCGCTCACAATGGACGAGATTGACCTCTTCATGAAACTCACCATCACGCCCTACTGGTCCTCCGCCGTCTCCGTGCGCACCCCTCCCTTCACCTCCTTCGTCCAAAACCCATTCAAACCCGTCGGAGAGCCCGTCGCCTTCGTGCGGCTGCACAATGCCAGCGACGTCGCTACTGCGTGGCAGTGGGGAGACATCTACACGGTCGAGAAGGCGGAGAGCTTGCTCGTTGATACGATCAATAAGGTGCACGCTGGGTTGAACGTCTCTGACGGGGTCCAGACGGTGACGGCGAGAGACGTCAAAGCGCTCAAATCGTGGCATTATTTCCCGCATTTCTCGGGGGAGGACCTCCTCGCGGATAAAGGGGACGCGTATGGGAGGCTGGAGAGGCTGCAGGGCGTGGGCGGTACGTGGTGGGCGAGTGGGCTGAACGGGTTCGAGACGGTCGAGTTTGCTGTGCGGGCTGGGAAGGATTTGGTGAGGCGGCACTTTTAAGAATAAGTATCAATCCCACTTCAGCCTGACTTGAACGAGCGTTCGCATGATGATGCTAGCACTGTAGAGTGCAACAAGTACGTAGTTAGTAGCACTTTTGTAACACTGCCCAAATTGCGGTCTTTGTCTTTTCACCTCAGCATCGCGTCAACCACGTCAGGTCTCGTAATGCAACAGATGAGTAGAGTGAACATGTCACTCTCTCTCTCCAAAAAAAAAGGTTCCGCGTTAGCCGTGAAGTGTTACACTGGCAATTTCCGAGTCAAACACTGATGGGATTTGGGCGGTACTTTCGAGTATACTGAAGATACGGTTGACGGTACAGTGCGCGCTGAGGCTCGGTGTGCACATACTCTATGTATGGCTATACAATCGTCAGGATGCACCCGTCCCCTCGCAAGGAGTGTCACGTGAAACTCCTTCTTTCTTAATACCTGACGAACTTGAATGGCGCAAATTAGGGATCCAACAAACACGATTGGCCCCCTAGCACTACTACCAGTACGAATAGCATTTGTCTTCGCACTATGATTATATACTAGTATAAACTACGCTGTATATTTCGATTACACCTCGCTACAGACTTCGCCAGCAGCTTACTTGCTCGGACGACATTTCTACTTTCCACTGAACACTCGTCCTACCTTGCAAGCAAGGGTCCCGACGAATTGACCGATAATCCCGGCCATTCCTGGCTCGGGATTCCCTTCAAGTTTGCGCCTCTTTGCTCCGAGTCGCCCATATGTAGTCCCCTCCTCCCCCTCCCCCCGCTCCTTCTCCTCGTCTTCGTCGTCTTCTTCCAGTGGACGCTTCAAGCTGGTGCGAGAGAGGGGATACGGTGCAGGTCCCGTCAAACTGCAACCGCAATTAGCAGCACCCGTGCTCGATGATGCCTGGTCGGAGTCCGAGTCAGCCATCTCGGGGTAGTTGAACAAAGCAACGAAATCCGGAAATTGTTCTTCCACGGCATCATCGCTTTCAGGCCAGTCTTCACTAGCAATCTCCTTGTCGAAAATCTCGATGATCCCTGCGACTTCTTCCAGAACATGTGTGCCTTGGCTTTCCAAGATTGCTCTGTAGTTAGCCACTGGGTCGTTTTCAGGGGTCATCTTGGCTATGTGGTGCATCCCCAGTATTTCGGCAAAGTTGCGTAGAGCACGAGTGAGGGGTTTGCTCTCAAACTCGATCATGCGAAATCTGAAGTCGTACAGATTCACCCATTTCGTTTGCCCTCCGTATGCATGGCGCTGTCCGTCGCATCCAAATCTCTCGCCTGTCTCATCAAACATCCCAATGAAACCCTGAAGCAAGCCGGGAGTTCGTTTGAAATAGTGGAGGCAGTGATAGGAGAACACCCAGAAGGCGGACTCGACGTCGTCGAGGATGTTGTGAGGTTTTGTTCCCATTTTGTCTTCGAGAACGTCGACGGACATGAATCTCCAGGTGCCCTTGAAGTTATTTAACAAGGTTAGAACACTGTATGACCTTTGATATTCTTATGGAGGCATACCGTGCGGTGTCCAATAGGACTAGGACTATCAGGATCAACACGAACGGCGCGGTCCCAGTCGTTCAAAATCCCAGTGAACTCTTGAGTTAGCATGATGCTGCTCGCGCTGATATCCTGGTGCAAGATCCCGCCCTGGTGGTACGCTATCATGATGACTATTAAGGGCATGACATGAGCGTCATAGAGTCAGCGCCAAATGGGCTGAATTTCACCGACCTTCCAGAGTGTTTCGAATCGCTTGAAGAAGTTGTTTTGAATTTTGAACCATGCACAAGGGAAGAGCTAGCTCTTGCACGACACGCTGACGAATGTATCGCCACTGAGGGTCCGTCGTGAGCGTGCGCTGCGCGGAGCCGTCTGACTGGCGGACGTCACCACAAGCAATGACGCCTGGGAGGAGAGCGTTTAGATAATCAGATCCTAGTCCGCGCAGAGAGTCGTATGCGGCAGCCTCTGAGAAAAAGACTGTGCCTTCGGGAAACCAGATGTCCTTGAGGAACACGAGCTTCTGTTGGCGCAATCCCCACGCAAGATATCCCAGGTGATGGGCTCATGGGCCACTAAAGATGAGCGTTTGGTGGACGGCCTGCAGACGATGTAGTCCCCCTCTTCATGAGTTGCATCATCTTCAACATGGACACTATACGCGGGGTATGACTCGTCAACGGTACGCGCGAGTGAGCTCTGTAGATAGGCGGGATAGCGGAACTGCCTGAGATGTTCTTTGACGGCCGCATCGAGTAGCCCAACTTCATCTTCGTTCGCCCTCTTCACGTGCCGGTCAAAACCACGCTGTTCGCGAGTCGCTTTGGAGTAACGAACGAGGAACTCGCCGAGGAAGTTGGTGGTTCCGTCGTGGTAGTTGAATCGCTCCGACACTGTAGCCCCAGCGCGGTCCCAGTGGATGAGTCGAGCGTAATGTCCGACAATGTGGAGGGAGAAGATACGGGAGCGATGTTGGAGATTCATGAGCTTGCTGGCATACTCAGACTGCTCGACAATGTTGATGTCCATGATTTGGGACCATGGCACTTCAGGCTGGTGTTCGCTATCTTCTTCGTCATCGTCATCGAACGGCGAAAAACGGTCCTTGCACAGGTGAGATTTGAATTGTACAATAACGTCCATGAGCGAGAGTGCAGTAGTCCTGGGTCCAGAACTTGAAGGGTACACGTTCTTTTCGAAGATCGCGTATTCGGGCTCGAGGTTGGTCATTGACGAGGCTTCCCGAACAGTGAAGCCAGGGCAACAGCCTGAATTATCGATAGCGTGCGCCTAATGACCAAAACGTCAAGTCAACTATCCGTGGGATACAACGATTCAAAGAGGTGGAGGAGGACATACAAAGGGTGTGAACATATCTTTCGCAAGTTTGCTAGGGCCTTCAGGAACGGCACCAAAGTCCACAATCGGCGTAGCTGCATCTTCAACCTTCGGCAGGAGCTCGACGAATTTCAGTGTTGGGATCTCGGTGACTACGTGGGTGGCCATGTCGGTTGAGAGGGTGCCTACAGAGAATACTTGCTGCAAGCTCTGGTGCTGTGGAGAAAGGTGGAAGTTCAAGGTGGCTTCGACTTATTGCTGATTTGGGTTTTGGACAATTGGGTGAGAAAGGAGGGGAGGCCGCACTTATATAGTGTGTCAAACCTGAGTATAGATACCGTATATCGCATATTGTTGGTCGAACTGGCATTTCTGCGCGGCTCGGCGGGTATGATCGTGCGAGCAGCGGGTCGGAATTGAAACTCAGCGACTGCCCCTTTGGGCTCACCCTTGCCGATCACTCCGCCGGTTGGCCCAGCCGCCAATATAAACGTTTAATCAGACGGATTTTCGAGCTGCGTCGGTGCGAAACGGAAAGGGCGAGCCTTTGCCGCTAGCATCGAGGTTGCAAAAAAGGCATTTTCTCGTCCGGAATTGTCGCTTGAAGGCAATTCACTGCCAGCTTGAAGTCAGGCAACAGCATTCATGCTTCGGGCGTCTGAAAATTAAGCTGCAGAGCATCAGAGACATATCCTGTCGTTCTCTTCAGGGTGTTTGCAGTCACATGTTGTCATAGAATAAGATAGCATTGCGGATAGCGAAGTAGCAGTGGTTCAGTACTGAGCGGGGCATAGTTACACGAAAGCTGGATTACTTACTGACGAGACCGTATCAATCATTGCGTACTACGATAAATGTATCTGTCCCCATCGCATTCCGTTTTGCATGATGCATGACATTTGCTGTAGGTCCCAGTGTCACAGTTCCGAGTCCGAGCAAACAAAGTAGCCAGAGCGCTACAGGTTTTCTCACGTGACTCGCACGTGATCGTTGTGCGTCGGAGCCGCTTTATTAGCCCGACGCGTTCCAGCAGCGCGCGTAGTCACAGGTCGTTCTCTGTGACTTCGACGGACGTCACATTGTTCTCTCCTGAAAGTACCTCAAGTTGTTGTCTGACATGGCCGAAAGAGCTGGAGTATGTTTAAAATCAATATTTCTATCTAGTTCTTAGTACTGACGTAGAAAATGTAGTACACGGTGACGATGTTTGTCGTGGACGTCTCGCCGTCCATGGGCAGAGAGCGCGATGTTGAGATCGAGCAGTCGAACGGGGAGACTCGTACGATACAGATGACGAACCTCGAATGGGCTCTTCAATTCGTGAAGCTCAAAGTGCAAGAAATGGTAGGTCTGGTGCTTCGTGTGGATTACTTTGTTAACAACAGCTTTTGGGTAGATTTATAATGGCAGAAAGACGGACCAGTGCGGTGTCATCCTGTTCGGTACAAACGGTGCGTGCAAAAGGGAAACTTGCCCATAGTTGTATATTAATTGTGTCGCAGAAACGCGCAATATCGTGAATGAGAAAGACGACGGGTATGAGCATGTTTTGGAGTACATACCCATCGGGACGCCTACCGCCGAGACTATCTCCAAGCTCTCAGAGATCACCGCAGGAGATGACCATGGCGACCGTGAGCTAATTATACATACTCTTTTTTGCAGACCTGACATGGATATATAGCTATCGACGCGATAATCGTCGGAATGGAGACTCAGGCCAAATACCTTATCAGTAAGAAGACATGGACGCGCAAGATGGTGCTCCTCACTGACGGAGAGAGTCCCATCGAGATAGAAGACTGGGAAGCTACGGCCGGCAAGATGAACGAGAGGAATATCCGGTTTGCTATCGTGTAAGTTCTTCGGTCTGTCTCCTCTACACCATCTCTGACTGATGGGATGACAGGGGTATTGATTTCGATGACGACGACTACGGGTTTGAGGAGGAAGATAAAACTGACATCAAAGTTAGTATATACAAATTTCTACATATGACGCTAATTGTGAATATCGTACCTTTCAGCGAGCGAACGAAGAGTTCTACCACAAATTCATCGGCGCTCTTGAAAACGGCGTCATAGGCAACGCCGCCTTCGCCCTCGAAGAGATCTCTCGTCCCGACGTCAAGGAAACCAAGTCCGCCTTGCTAGGAACTGTACTGCGGCTCGGAGACGTCGAGAACTACCCGGACGAGTCCGTCGAGATCTCGGTGAAGGTTAGCAAGTGTACGGCGGTCGCGCGACCGAAGTCATGGAAGAAATTTGCGGTGAGGCGGAGCAAGGAGGATCCGGATGATGTTGTCATGAAGGAGCCCGACGACGAAGAGGGAGAGGAAGAGCGCAAGTTGCTTTATGCGCAGCTGGCGATGCAGACCAAGTATTTCATCGACCCAGATGCCAAAGTCAAAACAGAGGACGAAGACGCCGACCTCGACTCGGAGGAGCACGAGAAGAAAGAAGAACTTCTCGAAGTAGAGAAAGAAGAGCTCATCCGGGGGTACAAATACGGCTCCTCCTACGCCCCCTGCCCAGACGGCAACTTCCCCAAGCTGCCCACGCGCAAGGGCATCGAGATCTGCGGCGTCATGGAAGAGCGTGAGTTCCGGCGGGACTGGGCCATGGGCGAAATCCAGTATATTTGGGCAGACCCAGGGAGTGCGGCGAGCCAGGTGGCGCTGAACAGTATATGTCAGGCGCTTTATGGGGAATTTAGGATGGCGATTGCGAGGTGGTGTAGTAGGGACGGGGCGGATGTGAAGATGGGGGTGTTGAAGGCTGTGTCGCTTGATCATACTGAGGCGTTGTTGTGGATTCCTGTAAGTGCTTGTACTTGTTGAGATGATATGCTGGGTGGACTGGTGTCCTTTAGTCTGACGACTGACTTGATGTCGTAGATGCCGTTTGCGGACGATGTGAGGAAGTACCCGTTCGCGTCGTTGGAACGGCTTGTCAACCGTAAAGGCGAAGTCGTGAAGAAACATCCGTACCTGCCCACTGAAGACCAAATGGACGCGATGGCGCGGTTCGTGGATGCCATGGACCTCATGAAAGCAGGTGACAAGGACGAAAACGGGTGCGTACTGCTTCTCTCCCCGTCCCGTCGTGATGCTCACCGACCAATCCCTTCTTACTTGTATAGCGAGCGACAACCATGGTTCGAACCAAGCCTGTCGTACAATCCCGCTATACACCGAGTGAAGCAGGCCCAGTTCCACGCCGCTATTGTGACGGACTTGAACCGACAGCCTGTGCCACCGCCTCATCCTGAGCTGACGAAGTACTTTAATACCCCAAAGAGAGTGCTAAAGAAGGCGAAGGAGGCGATCGAGGACGTGAAGGCGGCGTTCAAAGTTCGAGAAGGTGCGGTTGATATTCCTATTTGCTATATAGATGGTGCAGTTCACACTCCTCACGGATACTGACTGTGACTACCGTTGTGCGATTGTGTGATTCTAGTACCGAAGCATATTACGCGAACAAGGAAGGACGACCACGTTCGCGCTCGCGACGAGGGCGATGATATGCTACTTCTGGACAAGCAACCTAACAAGAAACGGAAAGTCTCCGGCTCGCAATCTCAGAATCAATACACGAGTTCGTCGCAGACGACTCGGAGGGAGTCTCTTGGGAGTCAAACGTTACGATCGCAGCAGCAGCAACAAGAGAAGAAAAACAAGAAAGCCTCGGGAGGGGATAGCAGTAGTGAGACTGAGACTGAGAGCGAGACTGAACCAGAGTCCGACCGAGAAGATCTACTCTTGAACACCAACAAGAAGGCACAGGCCCAGGCTCGAGAGACATCACCACCATCGAAGGGCAAGGGCAAAGGCGCAGCACGACTGCCCACACCGGATTCCCCTACACCGACCCGAGATGGTGGCGAACGGCTGCCTGGACGAATAATCGGGCTGGACTTCCCTCTAGACGACTTCCGCACGAATATCGCGAGTGGGGACTTGGTGACGAAGGCTGTTGAGAATCTGGCGTTTGCGATTAAGACGATCGTGATGGAGCCGCTTTCGGGGAGGAGGACGCCTGAGATGCTGAGCTGTATGAGGGAGCTGAGGAAGGTTGCTTCTGAGGTGGGTCTACCAGGCACATGCAATTTACGAACTGTTTGCGCTGACGCTGAGTCATACTTTGCAGGAGGACGAGATTGATGCTTGGAACGAGTGAGTGTCTCTTTCATATCGTGTTGAATGTCTAAGCTCATGTGTCGTGGCAGCTTCCTTATGGACCTGAAGTCCGCCTGCTTGGAAGGAGCACCCGGAAATCCTGAGTTCTGGGAACGCGTGACTGATCTCGGGAGAGACATCAGTTTGGTTAGCAAGTCTGAGGCGATGCGGCTAGGTGGCAAGTCCAACATCACTGAAGCTCAGGCAACAGAGGTAAGCAAGCGGTCACTACTATCTGAGATATTGTGTTGTGATGATGTGACTGACGATGATTTTAAGTTTATTCGTTTGGATAATTGAATAGGTGCATGTCGCCAGTATTGGTTCAATTCGTATTGCCGGGGGACGTATATCCCGTTCGAATCCTAGTGTGCACTGGTTCGTCAGTTACTAAAGAGACAAGAAGACGAGTGCATGGTTGTAACGCCATACGAAGGGCAGCATGTGTTTGGTGTCCAAGGTACTGCCCGCAGTCTTCTGAAATTGTAGCACTTTTATGGGCAACGCAGAATGTCTTTGTGGAGGACAGAGTATACGCATTATTGGGTGTCCTCATAACGAATTAACGTCCTTCGCGCGAAGTGTCACAGTGACACTTCCACTCAGAATAAGAGACAAGCAGTGTATCAAAGACAATCAATAATGCTACGAATACAAGGTAAAACAGAACTCAACAACTACAAAGCTATCTCGACATCCAGTCTGGCCAAGTACGAGTACACATCGGGGGACATTCTGTACTTGAGGATACCCGCAAAGATCATGAGCGACCTCGATTGTTTCCTGAGCTTGATCAATTGCTGCAGATACAACACGTATCAGTGTCCACACCAGTAAACCTACCAGGAAGAATGGAAGCTTACTGTTTGTTTGGTAGCTTCCGCAGCTAACGAGCTCTTGACCTTTTGATGCTGAAGCGAGAGGGCGTCCATCGTAAGCGTGAGGAATGTCTGGAGGTTGCGCTGCAGAGCCTCAGGAAGGTCTCTGAACTCCTCTGCCCTGCGAGTGATCTTGCCAACGTCGCCGTCCATAGGTACAAGGTCTATCGACTCCATCGTCTACAGGACACGTAAGTCAGAACCGGCAGCACAGGATAAATGAAGATGGGAGAACAACAAACCTCAAGAGTGACATCTGCCCTACCAGCCTCCTTCGCGTCCAACGCCTCCCTGACTCTCAAAAGCCTGATCACAGCATCGCGATCCTTACCCACGGCCCTATTATTCCTCTCGTAATGTCTGATAATATCAGCTGCCGTCCGCTCGATATTCCGTGCCTTCTCATCGCCGCTTGGCTGGTTGATCGTGTTTCCGAGTGCATGTGCAAGGCATGCGACGACGGTGGTGTAATCCCCTGCGAGGTTGTACAACTTGATAGCCTCTGCAATGCGGTCGTTCTCTTCCGAGTGTTTGGCAGCGCGGATGAGAATCTGCTCGTTGTAATCCTTGATGTTGTCGAGTTTGAGGAGGGGCGCGCCTTGCTCGATGACACCAGTCTACACATGCAACATGTCAGCACATCCTCATGAAGCCATATATATTTAACATCAAATACGCACGAATCTGGTCCCATCGGGGCGGAAGCCACCAATGAGCTCTTCCCAGGCTGCCCCAGGGTTCGCAAGGACAATGATCCGCCTGACGAGTTCCCACGCAGCCTCGACCTGCTCTTTACCAACACCGCCAGGCTGATCCGCACACAAGCCCACACAGTAAACGTACTGCAACGCCTCTCGCGCGTCCATCTTCACAAATTGTCTGACATATCGCCAGAGGAGCGTCGAGAGGCTGAGGGCGGGTTGACCGGAGGGTGGAAGCGACACTGAATAGAGGGTAGATACACTGTTAGCAAACGGTGAATTCGAGTTTGGGAAATAGCTCACGAGGGGTTAGGTCGGACGTCTCTGCGCGGCTAGGTACTCTTAAGAGACCGTGGTACGCAAGAGCGATGGCCAAGTGCACAGCTTCGACTTCTGTCTCGGGATGCTCCCAGAGCGCTGCCACAGCCTACAAAAGCGCTGAATAGCCTGTCGAATATGAGATCATGCCAAAATGCTCACCCGCTCAAACTGGCCACACATGAGCAGAACTCCAGCCCAGACGCCTCGTTTTGCGCCTTTCTGCCCTGGCACACCGTCAAAGTGGCGTTCACCGTAGCTAAGAAGGACTTCGGCGAGGGCGCGGAGACCGCCGTGTTCTTCTTCGTCCACCTGCACGGTCCGTTAGTGTTCAAGTACGAATGAACAGTGTGCGCTGGACTGACCATGGCAAGCTGGAACCACAGCCAATCTTCTGTCGTCACAGTGACCTGGGCCACGCTCCTACGCGCCGGGTCGATCTTGCCCATGATTTTGTACAGAGCAAGCTTGAACGGGTCAGTAGTGGAAGAGTGCAACATATGTGCGTTGTACACGGAGTGCAACTGGTCGCGGTGAGGTTTAGGCAAGCTGCGTCATTAATCAGCGAACCTCAAAAATGGGATAACGAGATTGAATGTGAATGAGGCGTACCGACGGTCTGCAGACTCTACCCAAGCGCGGAAATGGCTCAGGAAGCTGGCTTCGCGCCGGTCGATTGCTGCTTGTTGTGAGATGGCTTCATGCAGAGCTTCCTGCAAATGACCGGTCCGAACGAGATAGAACAGCTTCGCCCAGATGGGCTGTCCAGCCACCAGCTGCGCGTTTCCGTCAACACACCATCGCAATTGACCGATGCAGCCTCCTACATACCTCGATTCGATCTTCCCACTCGCCACCTCTGTAATGTCTGACCGCAACAAACGCCCGCACTTTGTTCACCACACCAGGATCACCACCCAGTCGTGCCTCGGCAGGGTGAGCCTGGATAGTCCGCTCCATGATGTCCCAGTACTGCTCTTCCAGGGCCTCTCGCGCGCCCCTCGCGATCTGCTTCCTCAGCTCGACGGCATCTCGCGACTCCGGATCTCCCAGGTACACTCGCGCGTGCTTGCGTTCGAATATGGGGGCGTTGAGGATATGCGCGCTGGCGTGCTCTAGTGGGGGCAGCGCGGGTGGCTCAGCAGTGATTTTGGAGAGGACGTGGAAGTTTTGGGTCATTTGAAGGCTGCCTTGCTGCGATACGGCATACAGTCAGCGCATGGAGATGTTGTGAAGACGTCCTACTTACGCCCGTGTTCACGGCTAATGACGCCTCAATTAGTGCATGGATGATAGGGTACGACGTCCCTCGGAGTCGTGTAGCGTTGAAGTCTGAGATGACACGGTCGTATGCCATCATCTTGCTCTGGGTTTGCAATGACGGGGCCGGTCCTGTACTCGCCTGCCCATCCCGCGGATTCAATACGCGTTCTGCCACACCAAGAGACACACAAAACTCACTCCTAGCAAGTTCTTCCCGCCCAAACTCTTCTTCAACTCGGACACTGCCTTGTTATCCCCGCTGACTCTGCCTCCAAGCTCCTCGAACACCCGCTTCTTCTTAGCCTCCCAGTCTCGCCTCTCTCTGTCTTCCAACAATCGGTAGAAATCCTCTTGAGTTTCTTTCCTGGCTTCTTCAATGGTGGAGATGAGGTTCTGTTCGTGTGCATGTCTCAGGTACCCGACGACATCTGTATCTTGTAAAGGCTGGAGAGGCGTGAAGGTGGCCGCAGTGTTCAGGTGAGCAATCGAGTTCGCCAATGCGGGTGCATCTACATGCGCTTGAGCCAACAAGTAATTTCTGGTTGAATACAGGCGTTCGTAAGTGCCCAAAAGAGTAGATACGGTCAACTCACGCTCTTCCATCGTCGCCAGTGCCCGTCTGACGCGTTACAAGTCGTCGAGATTGTGCCTCTATTTGGTCGAGTGAAAGGTTGACTGTCGGAAGGTCTGGCTTTGACAGATGAGAGGTCAGTGCTTTCGACGCAGGCAGCAAAGAAGATAGTTTTGCAGCCATGACAACAAAAGCAACTGAAGAGTGAGTTTAAGAGCCTAGCGGAAGATGGTGGCTGGTGGCCAAAGTACACGACTGCCACAGGTTAAACGCGTCCAGTAAACGCTGAACTTCGCGAAGTGTGAAGCCAAATAAGGCAGGCATTGTATTTACCATTAAATCCCATAAGGAAAAAATAATAAGAACGATGATCTTGGGAGGCATAATATACATATATTGGTGGCTACCGACACCGCAGAGTAAATATTGGCCAGGTCACTCACAGGCTCGTTTACGAGCAGCTGCGAGCCGCCCGTTTCGGGATGCGAGTCATCTTCGAATCTAAATCAAGTGAGTTCCGTCGTTCGTTGCTGGCCCTCCGAGCCGTAGCTTTCTTTGTGCATAGCCAGAGCCACTACACATTTAGTATACACCGTTCATGGCTCTAAAATTAGCCTGAAGTAGCGCTACGAAAGCATGTCAGTAGTAAGACTCCTTTGACACGAACTCGAAGTGACTGTAGGACACCGTGCGGAAGACTTCCACTAGAGATCTCGAGCAGCTGGTGCAAAGCTCTAAAAAGACCTGCAGTCTTCTACTGACGTATACTGTGGGAAGAACTCACATAATCAGTTGTGCGATGTACTGTCTCGCCGGCCTCGTGACCGAGCGAACTTGTCAATTAAGATAGGTACTGCCGTAGGCTGAGAGCAGTATATTAAAGTACGTCCACACCAGGAACGTTCCTGGTATATAAAAATAGATTCGTACCTTACGGTAATTGGAGGCTACTCACAATGTGACGACTTCAAGTTACTAACTTGAAGTAACACGTTACTGGTGCGCCTTGGCCACACGTTTAGTATGTGCTGCGTCCTACCTGGTGCTGCTAAATATAGATACTGGTGCTGCTTCACTTTAGCCTCGTCCGCAATGGTAGTGACCGGTTCGAAAAAGTTATCCTGCACGAACAGGCGTTCAGTGTTTCCTCCCGCGGGTCACAGAAGTTCATACGGTTACTTAAAGCCGTCCGCACGCCTTCTTATGCAGCACACCACATTACAGCGGCCGCTTCTATGCGAGGGCGAGCTATTTTTGCTGTCGAGTTCGCGAAATTGGCTCATGAAAGACGGCAAGAGGAGGGCAAAACGCCAGTGGCCAGTTCCGCCAGCGGAGGAACGCCACAAAGGTCATAGCCACGTGTTTTAGACGCTGGATTAGGACTAAGACCTGAAAGGTACTTCCCATCAAACCGGGCTACCACCATCATCCTTCCCCTCTACCGACCTTTAACCAACTTGTTTTTCCGCTAAGACGAGTTTGTAGTCGTTTGCGACTCACCATATATCTCTTGGTGTGACTATGGTATGCACCCCTAGCTACGGTCTGTCTATGATCGAGAACTTACAATAGTATCAATCCCACAGGTCTTCGTGAACGACAAGAAGTTTGCCTGGTATGTAGCACACAAAACTGTCGTTATGGATAGACGAGCTGAATATTTGCTGGCAGTGAATCGTGCATTAAAGGCCACCGCTCCTCCTCCTGCCATCACACCGAACGCCCACTCTTCGAAATCAAGAAGAAAGGCCGGCCGGTCTCACAATGCGAGAAATGCAGAGAACTCCGCAAAACCAAACGCGTGCACTCAAAGTGTCTCTGTACCCCCGCCGAAAAAGAGGAGAAAGACAAACGAGAGGATCTCAAACAGTTGTCTGCGAAATGTACGTCCCATGTTCGGGCTGATGTAGTTCAGACTTCTCACAATCGAGCGCTACCCATTTGCCTGCCGTCTGAACAGCCAAACGCTACATCCCTATCCGCCCGACGCTTCCGAACGGACTGAAAGACGTACTGAAGAAGCCTACGGTTGACGTCCCTGCCGATCCGCGCGCCCAAGGTGAGAGGTTACTCCGAGATATAGCAAACGACGTCCTAATCTGACCGATCTGATTACCGGGGACTTCGTTTACAGTTGGAACTCTATTAAATCCATGCCTGTGTAAAGACGTGTGGAGCTGCAAGTGCCGACATGAAGCCGATACCGCGGAGGGCAGCAGCACGAACGGAGGACTGGCGGCATTGGCACGGGCGGCGGCGATGTGTTGTGGTGGAGAAGCTTTGTTGACTCTCGAACCCGAGCCAGAGGACGCGGGAGAGATAGTGCTTGTGTCTGCACATAATGGCAAGGGCAAGGAGAAGGAAAGCCGACCGAGCTGCTGTCAGCCTTCAAGACCTTCCTCACCCCCTGCGAAACGCCGTCGCCATCGTTCGCGGTCCAAAAGCCCCTCACCGAACAGCAACATCCAAAAAGGTCCTTCGCTTCCTCCCATCTTATGCATCCCACCGACCTCGGCGCTCTCCCCGGCCCTCCCACCACCCGAGTTCCCGGCCATCCCTCCTCTCAACGCAGTCGCCTCCCTCGCCGGCACAGGCTGCACATGCGGATTCGACTGTACATGCCCAGGATGCGTGGAACACCGCGGCCCCCAACACGCCGAGAAACACTCACACGACTGTCCAGACGGGTGCAACACCTGCGTCGACCACTCACTCACCATGGAGCTCCCGAAATCGACTACCTACGGTACTATACCTGCCACACCCTCCGTTCCGTCGTTCATGGAAGCGTTCCTCGCTCGTGCGGCTGCGCTACCCCTCCCACCTTCTCAGCGCGCGTCTACGATCAACTTGGATCCTACGAACGTCACGGTGTACCCTACGAGCCTGTTTGACGGGGAGAACAAGTTGGACGAACGGGGACCTGCGTTTGGACTGGTACAGCTGCCCAAGTTGGAGTGTTGTGCTGGTCGATGTGGGTGTCCGGGCGACTCGTGCGGATGTGGAACGGCCTGCGATGGGTGTTGTGCCAACGACGATGAGCACTCTGGTGATGCGGATGCTCGTGAACGTAAGGACGGGACGACGCAGGCAAGCGAGCCTTCCGAGAGTCCCTTTGCGCCGCCTGCGTTTCAGGATGCTGGTGTGAGGCCCTCATGCTGCTCATGCTAAGACGCCAGATTGGTTGAGTGCTACTGATTGCGACGACCTTTTATGCCTTTACGTCCTTTTGCTGGTTTTATTGGGATTATATATAGGGGCTCCTCTCGGTGGTGTTGTGTGTACGATGTGTCTCTGTATTATTACTTGGTTCTCTGTGCTCGGTATATCTATCGATCGCGACTATAGTTATGATGACGGTCTCAGGCTCGCGCAAGAACACTTCATGCGGGAAGGTACCAGTAGTGATTAACGTTAACGTTTAAGGGAAATCTAAACGCCACAATGCGATTGAACTGCGACACGTGTAATCGCTGGCTATCTTTACGACAACCACTTGCCCCGTTGGCTACTTGCCAGTACTTGCTCTCCAGGGCACATTCGGACCAGGAACCGGCTGTGGGTTTATTATTGCGCAGTGTTGAGCCTTCTAGCCGTTGCCACTGTAACCCAGTGACGATATCGATGCTCTTGGGCCTTGTTACCGAGTTTATGTCTGTTTTGTTGCGGTCACACTGAATGCGTGTGAATACAGCCAGATGCTTGGGATTTGCTGACTACGATGTTGAGCCGGATGCATATGGCGTCTAGGTTCTGTACATATACTTCCGTCGCAAAGTCACCTTTGAGACAAGACTGCTAGCTAGCTTCACCTCTTGCTCCCACTCCCCCAGGTATTCTCTCAAGCGCAACATGGCTGAAACTCTCAAGTACACCGCTGTCGAGGACATACCTGCGGTAAGTGATCTACGCATCTTCTTGATCAACTCTACTAAAAACGCTTCTTGAATACCAATCCCTCAGATCCATGAAAAACTGCACAAAACCTTCAAGTCAGGGGCCACTCGCTCGCTCGTCTGGCGTAAACAGCAGCTTCGCCAGCTCGCTCTGCTCTTCCACGAGAACAAAGACGCGATCGTCCAGTCTCTTCACCTTGATCTGCGTAAACCAGATCAAGAGACAATGCTCATGGAGGTCCTGGGCGTAATCAAAGGCGCCAAGTTCTGTCTCGACCACATCGACGAGTGGGTCAAGCCCACCAAGCCGACCGTCGAGCAAAGCAGAGCCGGCTGGAACTGCACGATCCACACCGTTCCCAAGGGTGTGATCTGTCTCATCTCGTGCGTGTATTTCCCTCGTTCGTCTTGGTGCCTAGGCTAAACCATACACGCACCCTGGACTGCCGACTTTCTCACTTTCTCATCCTCACCACCCGGATTCCGATGTTGACAGACCGTGGAACTTCCCGTGGGTACTTACTTTCAAGCCCCTCCTGGGCGCCATCGCAGCAGGTTGCGCCGCCGTCCTCAAACCTTCGGAAGTGACAGCGCACTCTGCTGCCCTCATGGCGGAACTCGTTCCGAAATACTTGGACACCTCGGCGTTTGCTGTCGTTAACGGCGCTGTACCCGAGGCGACTGCGCTACTCAACTTGCGCTGGGACCATATCTTCTACACGGGCGGTGTGGCTGTGGGCCGAATCATTGCGGCGGCTGCAGCGAAGTTTGTCACTCCTTTGACTCTGGAGTTGGGAGGGAAGAGTCCTGTCATTGTTGATGAGGGGGTCGACCTTGATTTGGCGGCGAGGAGGATATTGAACGGGAAGGCTACCAACGCAGGACAAGTCAGTTCCATTTCGTGCTTCCCAGTCACACTTTGAATCTCAATTCACGATATCTTACAGCTTTGCGTATCTCCAGATTATAGCATCGTCCTTCGCTCGGTCTACCCCGCCTTCCTCGACGCCCTAACCCGCGCCAATGCCGTCCTCTTCCCCGATGGCCCTTTCCACCCTGACGCTAAATGGGCAAAGATCGTCAGCGAACGACATGCCCAGCGACTTTTGGGTCTCTTGGAGAAGACGAAGGGCAAGATCCACTTTGGGGGAAAGCACAGGCAGTTGGAGGATGGCATACAGATTGAGCCCACTGTGGTGACGGATGTGGGGCTAGACGATGTGTTAATGCAGGAGTGAGTCGACTTTGATGTTTTTCTGCGTCTTGCGTGGACGAAAGACTGATTCATGGTTAACCTGCAGGGAGATATTCGGACCTATACACCCTGTCCTCGTCGCAGATGACCTAGACGAGGCCATTAACATCATCAACAGCCTGTGAGTCGTGTTCTGTGTTCAGCCTTAGACGACTGTATTGAATATTAACATCTCCCCGCGAGCCAGACCCAAACCTCTCGTCATCTATCCATTCACTAACAATCCTGTGACAAAGGAGCGGAGTAAGCAAGTTCTGCTCCGTCTCCAAGCTATATTATTATTACTGATTAACCTTCTGCAGTATTAAACGAGACAAACAGCGGAAACATCTCGTTCAACGACGTCACATCTATCTTGGGCTGTAAGCGCTTTTGCTCAGTAACTAGCGACTCTGCTTATATTGTAACATAGTTGATGAGCTGCCATTCGGCGGACAAGGCGACTCAGGATGTATGTTTTCCACCTCACCCTCACCATCTGTTCTGCTGACAATGATTTGTAATAATAATACAGACGGTTCTTGGCATGGCCACTACACCTACAAGATCTTCTCCCAAGAACGAGTCTCGATCGATGTCCCGGCTTCGTACGTCCTTCTACAAAGTCAATCCTCTCACGGCTGACTTGTTTTCTCCCTCTCTTCATAGCGATGAAGCTGTTTTCGGCATCCGCTATCGACCGTACACGAAGGAGAAGTACCAAACTCTTGCTGGGGCGGTCGAACACGCGTATCAGGCACTACAGCAATGAGCGGAAAATGCCATGTTTTGTACAGCCACTGCGGCCTTGAAGCGTTGCTGGCAATTGCAAAGTGGGAACGATGGGTTAATAGGCGGACAGAGGGTTGTATCCGTTAACGGCTTGTGAGTGCTTACTCGGATTGTTATTTGTATTTTTATGTGCTGCGCGAGATGAATGGAAGGCATATGCCCAAACCCACCAATATCTTGAACGTATTGCGGAAGTTCCCTTTGGTCACGGTTCTGACCCAGCCACCAACGTATTGTATGTGCCCGTTGAGATCGAAACCAACACTTGCCTGAATCGGCGACGGATGGGCTAACCCTGCATTTCGGCGGGAGGCTGACCGATGATGGCTAACATCCAGAGACGTGCTTCTTGTCAGCCGTCAGCCTCTTGGCTCGGCAGTGCATAAATACGTCCTGCGGACGTCAGAAACGTTCAGGCTGGTCTCTTCCTCTCACCTCCATCTCCCCCTCCACCGCCTCCCCTCCTCCCCTCCTCCCTCTCTCTTCTCCCCCACCCTCTCCCTTCTTCTTCGTCGTCGTTGTCGACACCACCACCTACCCACCCTACGTCGTGCAACGTTCCAACCCTCGCTTCTATATCCCATCATCAGCAACTGACCAACACCACCACTACCTCCTCCCGACTTCTCATCCTCTCCCCAGCTGTACATAGTTGGTGCCTTCGGGCCCATGGGCAACTGCAGCATGAGACGAGAACATCCTCCACCCACTTGAAGTAACGCCGGTCATGCTGCCATGATGTTTGTATAGGATGAGGAGAGTTGCTTTGAGCCCGTCGTGAGTACCACTCAACTTCTCATGTCTCGACGGACGTTCGATCGGAGGCTGACACTCGTCTGACAAGGCTTCTTCTTCACGACCGTGGTCAGCCTCTTGATGGGTCGGTGTCACCACATCCTCCAGCTACGATGACAACCTCCTCCACACTCCCACGTATTCCCGCATATAATCTTAAAAGCCAAAACAGTACCGAAGCCAAAACAGTACCGAAGCCACCACTCCTTTTCGATCTCGACTGGTCTGGTGCATGTCCTCGGTCGCGTATAACTCAGAAAATCCTCGCCAAAAAAGTACCGAGCCTTGTCGTCTTGGGATCTTCGTATAAGGCGAACTCGATAGGGAACTTCTCGGCCGGAGAAAAGAAAATCTCAGAACACATTCTCTTCTCATCTCTTTCCCATCTATTCCTCTCGTCTCTGCCTTGGTTCTCTTCCTCCTCTCCTCTCGACTCGCAGAAAACTCTCGAAAATGAAAAAAACAGAGCCGAGCGCCCAACTCCTCGGTCGTATAATCCCACAAAAACAAAACAGTACCGAACCCACCACTCCTTTTCGATCTCGACTGGTCTAGTGCAGGTCCTCGGTCGCGTATAACTCAGAAAATCCTCGCCAAAAAAGTACCGAGCCTTGTCGTCTTGGGATCTTCGTATGAAGGTGAACTCGACAGGGAGCTCCTCGGTCGGAGAAACAGAAAATCTCAGTGCGCACGGTGCTCTTCTCTCCTCTCTTTCCCTTCTCTTCACTCTTCATTGTCTCCTCTTCCTATGTTTTCCTTCTCCTCTTCCTCTTTCTCCTTTCTCTTTCTCTCTCTTTCTTCCTCATTCCTCCTCGACGCGCAGAAAACCCTCGAAATAGAAAAACAGAGCCGAGCGCCCCACTCCTCGGTCGCAAAACCCCACAAAAGCAAAACAGCATCGAACCCACCACTCCTTTTCGATCTCGACTGGTCTGGCGCAGGTCCTCGGTCACGTATAATTCAGAAAGCCCTCGCCAAAAAAGTGCCGAGCCTTGTCGTCTTGGGATCTTCGTATGAAGGCGAACTCGACAGGGAGCTCCTCGGTCGGAGAAAAAGAAATCTCAGAACGCCCGCTTTCTACCTCTCCTCTCTTTTCCTTCTCTTCTCTCTCTTCTCTTTCTTTCCTTTCTTCTTCCTTCTCCTCCTTTCTCGCTTTCCTCCTCCTTCCAACTCGACGCGGAGAAAACCTCGAAAATCGAAAACAGAGCCGAGCGCCCAACTCCTCGGTCGCATAATCCCACAAAACCAAAACAGCACCGGACTCACCACTCCTTTTCGATCTCGACTGGTCTAGTGACGGCATTCGGTCGTGTATAATCCAGTAAACCCTCACAAAAACAGTACCGAGCTCTGTCGTCTCGGGATCTTCGTATGAAGGCGGACTCGATAGGGAACCTCTCGGTCGCATAAAAAGCAGAAAATTACATTTCCCACGCTCTACCGAGTCTTTCTCTCTTCTCTTTCCTCTGACGCTTTGGTTGCTGTCGTAGTGTATATGTTCCACAGATAATACAAAAAATGTTCGCTTGATATACTATTGTGACGGCTTGATGAATGAAACAAGAGCTCGACAGTACTCAGACCATTCGTTTTGACGATTGATAACCGAGAATAAGACAAGGCTGGATGACTTGAATAGCATGTAGCCAGATGTTAAACTGCTTTCATATCCAGCCGAAGAGAAATACTAAGCTGGTATGTGCACTGGCAGATGTTTACAGTACTAGTCTTCTGGAAGATACACATGTCGATGAAGTATCAATGAGTCGTTCGCATAGACAAGTGATGTCATCATAAGTCTATTGAATTATTCGGGAAAGCAGGTGTACCCACGAAGACTCGGAAACGTTGGAAGCAGTCATGCGAACACATGGTCACAAAAAGTAGCGAAAGGGAGGCAGGAAGCAGTGGCATAAAAGTGAGCTATGTCATGAAATACAGCTGCATCGAAGACGGTCACATAGGATCTGGGCGCCCTTCCCTGGCGAGATGATAAAATCAGCCAAGGCCAGGAAGTATTGGAGACTTTATTACTTACCCCCAACATTCAAGCGGAGTCAGCGGAGGCCTTCCGGGGTCTGCTGCAAGCCAACTTCCCGCTCCCGTCACCGTCACCTGTTTCGGAATGGGACGGGTTATAATCCCAGACATGGTATAACCTTCGTCGAAGTTGAGAGTGAACTGGTTGGTTCCAATGTTGCCTTGGAAGGCATCGCTAGCTACGAGGTCTCCATCACTTCTGTAGGTGAGGGTAGCACTGGACTTGAACGGTGTGACCGATACACCCAGACTTCCAGAGAAATAATAAGCAAGTCCGTTACGATCGGTGAAGGACGCCTTGATTCTATTCCCTCCCGCCACTACTTCAAGTGAACCAGTTGCCTGCAGCTGTACGTACAATTAGTAAGATGCATTATATGCTGTGTCATTTAATGCATGGCTACTCACATGTCCAGCCATTGTAGTAGCTCTTTGTGGATATAAGGCGCTGCTGAGTGGCTAATAGGAAAAGAGGACACAGAATGAGTAGCTTGTAGTGGTGAATCCGGTAAAGACAGTAGCAATTTATACTCCATGGTAATGATTTCGTGATTTCAGCTCCGAGTCTGGCACGAATTTTAACTCTGGGGCATAGCCAACGTGACAGTTACGACCAGGCTTGGAATCGTAGGCTCTTAGAAAAAACGCCAGTAGACGGCACAAGAAATTGACCATCAGGAATGGCACCGGCTCTAAAGCATTGAATACGATAAGGCAGGGCACATGTCCCGTTTATTCTCTCTCTAGAAAGTCCCATTCTTGAAAAGATCTAATTGAACCTTCTTCATAGATTCACCGCTGGTGAGGGAGCAGATTCAGCTACAATGTACCCCGTAGAGTTCGAAGGACTTACTTAATTGGTACATGTTTGAGTAAAGTTTCGAAGAACTTTGCTATGTCTGTTCCAGCTCATGCCAGCGGTGACACGCCCTTCTCGGAACTCAAGTGAACCCAAGTCATGCTCTATGGCACCGTCTGCCATGCCGACATCAAATATGCAATGACGACAAAATGTAATAAAAACATCGCACTGGCATGACAAAACTATGAGGCAAAGACCACATACGGATCCATAGCAGTGGCGACTTGAAGCTCAGGCTCCTAGCCTTGTACACTCACGAGCAGACGTGTACTTGACCGGAGGTAGGAAAACTCCGACCGAGAACTTGAAGATATGAAGCGTGCTCAGTCGCTGGCTTGATAATGTGCAAAGCGTGAGACGTCCCTGACTTTCGGGTAGCTGGAAGACATATTCGAGGCCAGGTACCTCAAGTTGTATCAGTCTTCGCAGCTTGACACGTAAAGTGAGAGCCCCAAAACCAGTAGAGATGTTGCATTCTGGAAAAGTTAGTTTTTCAGCCCGTCGCATACTGTGCAGAACAGATGATGGCTTGAATACTACTTCACCTAACTTGAACTTAGTTTTTTCCCGCGCTTGCTGTCTGCGAGCTCGCGACTCACATGGTCGGGTGACACGCTAGGCCTGTCAGTGGTGGAGAAGCTTATGTCGATATTCCTTGGACCCTTTCCAGGACCCTTCGAATTCGCATTCTACGCGTGTTTAACATGTACTATACTATAAATCCGATCGTAAAGCAGTTCTTTTCAGCTCCAATGACACTGGCAGGGAAGCGCGACTTACGGCAACAGTCATTCAGTACGCATGTCCGCAGCCAAGGACACAAACTTGTAATGCTCGAGGTGTTTGCTCTTCGTTGAAGAGAGTCATAAGAATTTGAAGATGACGGCGCCGGCGTTCTGAGTCTCGGACGATCTACGCTCCGACTTTGGCTCTGTTTATCCACAGCGGCAATGCTCAAGCGGAGTCCAAATTTGTGATACGAACTTCAAGTTCTCGACGAGTAGGTACTTATGTACTATCGGGTCACTACTA
>JAXQGN010000461.1:0-21741 GCA_037039805.1 Irpex sp. M6601 | reverse complement strand
TCACATATTCTGCCCAGTTCCATAACTCATCAGACTCGTAGAAATGTCCCTGCTTTCTTTCAACCATTTGCTCAATCTCTCATTCAACTTCCACACGCACCGCAAGACGGGCGAAGTTCTACGCATCCTGGACCGTGGTGCCGCCATCAACCACACCCTCGAGCTACTCTTGTTCAACATTGTCCCAACATTTGTGGATATCTTTGTAGCTCTAATCTTCTTTACGATCTACTTTGAGTGGACTTTATCACTTGTTATCTTTTTCGTTTTCGTGGCGTATGGTGAGTGCATACGTTTGCTCCCAAGATAAACAGCTCTGACATGCATTCCCAGTCGCTGCAAGTGTCATCCTTACGCGCTATCGGACCAAGCTACGGAGACAGATGAATGAACGCGACGTGGTATGTAAATCCTTATGTGCTGGAGGGTTGGTTATAAAATGTGATGTGCTACAGGTAACACGCGGGATTCACACCGACTGCCTCCTCAACTATGAAACCGTAAAGTACTTCAACGGAGAGCAGCACGAAAGTGATCGTTACGACGACGCTATCAGAGGATATCAGACAGTTGAATACAAGGTCATAGGTACGAAGTTCCACATAAGTTGCGGAATCTAGTGCTGACATGGACTGTAGCATCCTTGAACCTGCTCAACCTCGTCCAGAATTTCATCATCGTGAGTACATCCCGACCGGGGATGGGATGGCTCCGTACTGACTACGCAATTGTAGACTGTTGGCCTGCTTGTAGGCTCTATGATTGTCGCCTTGCGCGTTGTCAATGGCCAGTCGCAGCCGCACGAGTTTGTTTTCTTCATTACTTACCTCGCTCAGGTAAGTCTATGGGTCTAATGGTGTGTACCCTCGCTAATCTTTTGTCAATCAGCTCTATGGGCCTCTGAATATGCTCGGGTTCATCTACCGTTCCGTCAACCAGTCGCTGGTGGATACCGAGAAGCTGTTGAAGCTCCTCAACGAACCAACCGAAGTTAATGACAAGCCTGACGCCCCCGACCTGATCGTTGAGGATGGATCAATCGAATTTGGTATGTGCAACGATTCTTCAGCTTCAGTAGTGTTCTCATTATGTGCGCAGAGAACGTTACCTTCTCATACGATGGTCGCACGACTGCTCTCAATGGCGTCTCTTTCAAGGTTCCTAAGCGTTCTTCTGTTGCGCTAGTTGGAGAGTCCGGCTCTGGGAAATCAACGATCTTGCGTCTCCTCTACCGGTTCTACGACCTCAAAGAGGGCGAAGGCAGGATCCTGATTGATGGAAAGGATATCCGCGACGTCACACAGGCCAGCTTGCGTAAGGCAATCGGTGTTGTTCCTCAGGACCCTGTCCTTTTCAATGCTAGCATCGGGTACAACATTGGCTACGGTAAATTTGGAGCCACCGCTGAGGAAATCGAGGCCGCTGCGAAGTCCGCACAGATGCACGAACGCATCGTGACCTTCCCTGACGGCTACGACACAAAGGTCGGCGAGCGCGGTATTCGTCTGAGCGGGGGAGAGAAGCAGCGTGTCGCTATCGCGCGCACTTTGCTCAAGAATCCCCCAATCTTGCTTTTGGATGAGGCCACCAGGTAGGTTTGCAGTTATCAATTCGCTTCCTGGCCAGGTGACTGATCATGTGCGCAGTGCTCTGGACACATCTACTGAGAAGGACATTCAGAACGCCTTGCAGCACCTCGTTGAGGGCCGTTCGTCCCTGTCAATCGCCCACCGTCTTTCGGTACGTAAACGAGTATGCTCGATTTTCACACGCATGCTCATTAATCGTGTATTGTTGTATACAGACCATCAAGTCCGCTGACTTGTACGTGATTCCGTCTTACGTTGTAACTCAATCTTGACACTGATGTTCTGCATTCGTCAGAATCCTTGTACTCAAGGATGGCCAAATCGTCGAGCAAGGAAATCACACTGAGCTACTCGCAAAGGGCGGCGTCTTCGCCTCGATGTGGGCCGACCAGGTTTCCGCGACTGAAGGCGTTTCTCCTGCTGACAAGAAGAGTGCTCTTGCTGGTTACGCAGTCGACGATGAGCCTATCGCCCAGGAAGCTATCACCGCGGAGCCTCTCGTCGATACTCCTGAGGTTCACGCTGGCGAAATCCCTGAGGTTGCCGGCCCCGCGGTTGTCGAAGCTACAGAATCTTCCGCTGTCACGGACGGTGCAATTGCATTCCCATCTGAGGCTGTTGAACAGGACGATAGTGTAAAGGCAGAACCTTCCGCACCGGTTGCGTTCCCGACCTCCGGTGAAGAGGCTGTCGCATTCCCTGCTGCCGATGCTCCTGCTGCTGCTATCGTCCCAGCTTCTGAGGCTAAGGAGAGCGAGGCACCCGTTGCATTCCCCTCTGAGGGCCGTGACAGTCCAGCGCCCGCTGGACTTGCATTCCCAGGCTCAGATTCTGGTTCCGTTAACACGCCTTCGGTTGGTGGAACTCCTGGTGTCACATTCCAGGACGTACCCACACCAGCCCGCGATGGTGCATCGCCGGATCTTGATCAGGATGGCAAGAGAAGAAGGACGCTTTCCACCCAGGGCATCCAGCGCCTCGCCAGGAGGATCTCGATTTCTGGTCGCCGTCAGGGCTCCTCAAGCTCAATTCCTGCCGCTATTTTCAATTCGCTCAAGCGTGACAATAGCTCGGTGTCCAGGGACTCGAAGGAATTGGCCCGGGAGGACTCAAACAAGGATGGGAGTGTGCGTGAGGACGGCAGTCTCGTCAACTCTGCCGCTGCTAGTCCCAGCATTCCCAACGATAGCCCGTCCGCAAGCGTGTCGAGCGATATCAACAAGACGAAGACGAAGAAAGACAAGAAGAAAGAGAAGAAGAGGAAGAGCACCAACCTGGGCACAAGCATCAGCCAGGACTAATTTTTGGCATGCATCGTGTTGATGGCCTTCTGGCGTACGTTTCTGTGGAAGTTTTCACTCATCTCCCCACATGCACAGCTTAATCTCGTTTTTATTGTTTGCGTATACCACATCACGTTCACACCCACTCAATCTACTATCACCATTCACGAACTGTTACGACTTGGAAATTTCTTTTCCTTTACTTCTTACTGTAGTAATACAGCCCCCTCACCGTTGCATTTGGAATCCGATTTGTGTTAGCACCGCGCTGTCTCAGTTCTGGAGTCGATATTTTCTGCAATCTAGCCTACTTACTGCGCACTGGTCGTGCTCGCTTGAGATTGCGGCGTTGTCGCTGCAATCAGAAGCACTCAGAGACGCGCGTGCAATGAATTGCGCCTCAGCTCGTGACCTGCCGCCGGCGCCCAGGTGGTCCGTGCGCGTCACAGCTCCTCCCCAGTCGGTCACACTTTGGCGTGGGGCAGAAAAAAGTGACGATCGTGACACCGCTTTTTTCCTCAAATGGCAAGCTCCACTTCGGTCTAGGCTGGGAGAAGAAGGTTTGCAACGGCGGAGTTTGAAACGAGAACAGCATATAAACCGCGAGGGTACGGTCTCCCAAAATCAAACCCCTCTCTCTCTAGTCCCCTCACCTGCTTTCGGTCTCGCGTTTCCGGTTTCGGTTTCTCAAGTTACGAAAAGTCTCGCGGTTACTAGTGTAATATCAGAATCATGTCTGCAAAGGTTTACGTTGGGTCAGTTTTGTCGTACCCGTGTCTCCTACATGCGGATCCCCTCTGGCTGTGTCTGGAGGGTGTGTCCGTGGCTAATAGTGCTCTTGTGTCCCTCATGTAGCAACTTGTCGTGGAATACAACCGATGATTCCCTACGTGCAGTCAGTTTGATTCTCTCGACGTCGAGATCTCTTCCGAGGTCTCGCGTCTCATCTACGAACCGTGTCTGATGATATCTTTCTGCTCGTTGCGCGTCGTTTCCGTGCTTCTTAGGCGTTCGGTCAATTCGGTCAGATCCTCGATGTACGCAATCGTTCGCAATATTCTTCGTACCCACAATCGTACACAATGGGTCTCAGATCTATCGGAGACTGACTATTTTATTGCTTTTTTTAGTCGATCGTGATGCGCGATCGTGACACCGGTCGCTCTCGTGGCTTCGGGTTCGTCACCTTCAGCACTTCTGCTGAGGCATCGAACGCCATCGCCAGCCTCAACGAGCAAGAGCTCGACGGCCGTCGCATCCGTGTCAACCTCGCCAACGCCCGTGGCTCCGGTGGCGGAGGCGGAGGTGGAGGATACGGTGGTGGAGGAGGTGGATACCAGGGTGGCGGAGGCTACCAAGGTGGTGGAGGCTACCAGGGTGGAGGAGGTTACGGGGGTCAGTGTTAGTGTTTTAAACTTTGGACTGAAGTAGGTCTGACTCCATATTCTAGGAGGATACGGCGGTGGCGCTCAGTACGGTGGCGGCCAAGGCTTCCAGGGCGGAGGCTCTGCTGGCGGCTATGGCGGCTACAGTCAAGCCCCTCAAGGCGGCTACGGCGGCCAACCTGGCTACTAGATAACATGTTCAGGTATGTCGCGTGTTGATCAATGTTTGCTACATGGAGTAACATTTCTTCAACAGCGCCCTGATCTTCCTCACCTCTCACGCTTTCTCGTTTTTCCTCAATTTCTTTTCCATGCTTTCTCCTCTTGACCACCCGCACACCACAACTGTCCTTACTGCCAGTCGTTGCCTTTACTTGCACTTGTCGCGTTTCTCGTCGTTCCTGGCTCGCAATCCGGCTTGTACTTGTACGATCAGTTGTATCACCTACTCGTCCCTCGTCTCCGTTCCCCCTGCTCTCTCTAGTTCGCCCCCGTCGTTGTGGGTGGGTGTGTCTGCATAAATGCTTACTTGCTACGTATACTCCTGTATCATCACATTTCCTTCGCGGTGTATATGATTTCATGGCCTAGTGCTCAGCTCTCAAACCTCCAGTGACCTTCACGCTGTGTGCCTCAGAGTATCGTAAGCTTAAGAATCGTTGTGTGGACGTATGTGTTCATTCATTCGTTGATGATTCAACTTGAGGAGCTGTGCGAGGGCTTGCACAATGCAGATCGACTACTCATCAAAACTATTCGGTAGTACATGGAATACGTGCTGAACGATACTTTCGCATGAAAAGGCTAGCAATGGCGATCGTACATAACTCGACGGGTGCTAACTTGCAAACAGGCTGTGTTCCGACTATCTTTACACAGGTAATCAGTGCTATTTACTTCCTCGGTTCCAGAGTAACCACCAGCGGACCTCGCACCATCGTGTGTGCGTCCCTAATATCCTTCTCCCACCTGTCGAGGTCATACCCTTCCGCGGGCGACATCCTAAACTTCTGCACCATCGATGCCGCCAGACACCTCAGCTGCCTCAACGCCAGGTTTCGTCCAGGGCACGCTTGGGGGCCAACGGAGAAGGGGGCGAATACAGCTTTGTTGTGTATTAGTTGTTCCTTGGGAATGGTGATGGGGCCCGAGGAGGAAGAGGAAGAGGGAAGGGTGTAGGACGCCTGGTCGAGCCAACGGTCGGGCCAGAACGTGTCGGGGAGGGGAGAGAAGGCGGAGGGGTTGTGATTGAGGGAGGTGAATTGGTTAGAGACGTTAGTTCCTTCGGGGACGAAGCTGTGATATACATGAAAGTCAGAGAAGGAAGATAGAAGCAAGCTCGAAATCAGTATCTCCTGTGCTGGTGATTAATAGAGTAAGACGCACTACGACCCGATCATGGCTCCTCCACTCCCGAGTGGGACTCTTCTTTGAAGTCCCGAGAGCACAGGAGACAGTACTCGCAAAGTCTCGTCTCTGTTGAATGATAGTTCAGAATCCAATATATGCCTCCAGCGCATGCAAAGCGCATACAAATGTCCATGACTTACATGCACGCGTTTAGATAAGGCATCTCCGCCAGACGACGGAAGTCATAGGGCAGTTCACCGTCAGGGAACACCTTGTTGACCTCCTCGTTTAATCTCTCGCAACACTCCGGATTTCTCATCATGCAGTACAGGAAGTTGGATGTTGTCCCCGCAATGGTGTCCGAACCACCTATAACAGCTGCGAGAGCGTCTGCAGTCGCGTGTTTACCGCGTTCGTCGGTCTCCTGGCTGTCGCCTTCGCCTGACTGCAAGGATCGGATCTTGGATGAGTGTTGTTAACGGAGTACAGATATGGATTTCGTCTCACAAGCCTGCACCACAGATCTTTGGACTGCGAACCGACAGTCACCCGGTGGGACGCGTAGTTATTCGCGATGTGCTTGAACTTGTTGAATGCGTTGCCACTTCCAAGTATTGCCTTGAGGAATGGTATAGACCAAGGGATGACAGATATGATGCTCATAGCGCTATGAGAAGCATAAGCATGTTGCCGTCGTGGATGGAGACCTCACTCACATCATAGCTTCATCCAACAAGCGCCATATACCTTCGGTGTCGTCCGCAGCTTTCAGCATACCGAAGTCTCGTGCAAAACTTTATGGCGAATAGACTGATCAGTCGCCATGTGTATATCGCTAGGTGACAGATACTTACACGAGTTGGCCCATGAAGTCGTACCTGGAAGGAAACAATACGGCCATGCGTTCAGAACTCTTCAGTCGTTCCTCGGAGTTGGTGTTAAGAGAATGCCCACGACGTACCCATAGTAGCTCATCCAAGCGGAAATGTCGATGTCTTGCCCCACACGCTCTGTCAATTTGCTCAAGAGTAGATCTACGTTATTCAGGAGGGTAGGTTCGTAGTCCTTGAGCGCATACGGTGCCAACGCCCTTGTCCAGACTTTTCTGCGCACTGCGTGTTTGTCGAAGTCTTGGATGCTATCTATCGATCCGTCACGAAGATCGTAGACTGCATAGAAAGAGCAAGAATGATTTATTAGTAATCGTTGCGTAATAGAAAATGGGAAATATCCCTACAAGGGCCTTTGGGGAACTGACGAGCTGCGAGGATGGGTTGGACTGAGTCGACTGTATTAAATGAAAGTTCGTTGGGTCCTGGAACACGCATAATGAACTGCATCAGTATGGGATCATTACAGAGAAATATGATAAAATACAGCACCTATCCTGACGACATCCCCGTATTTATGGTGCCATTCTTTAATCACTATATGCGCGTTACCACGCAGTTGAATCTTTACATGATAAAATTTGGAAACCTTCGCCGCGAGGGGGCCTGGGTAGCGAGCAAGCGGGTGAAATGGTGAGAGGCGATACGCGACAGTAATCGCTGCCAGTAGCACCCAATGGGCGAATATCGCACGAAGCGTGTTGGAAGACATCAACGCCGCCTGGCTATGTGTACTCGCGACGACCACCAAGGGTACGCCTAAGAGAAGTACCACATTTACGAGCGGGCTTGACGGTTCGTAACGTTTGTAAACGAGGTAGCATGTCTTGACGAAAGGAAAATAAGACAGTCGTTCGGAGTTGTGTGTTGGAAACTTACCGCACTCGCGGCGGGTATGGCTACGCTAAGGCCTTGCATGGTGTCGTGCTCCATTGATGCTATTCTTGAGCTATCAGACGCAACGTCTGGAAACGCGGAGTCTTGAAGGTTGCTCTGTCTTTGTCTCCACAAACAGCCTCGTTCTTATATCCTGCTTTAGCGCAACCAAGACTAGTCAACAAAAAGAAAACCTAGAGAGTATGGAGTCAACCTTACTGCCACAAGAATGCCACGGTCGGTGCTAGGGCATGCAATCGCCATTCCTTGACGTATGTTTGAATTGTCTTCAACATAACGCGCACGATCTGTTGCGCCTGCAAGTGGAGTTGATGTAAGGTTCCCCCTGAAACAGTGGAAGTTTTTCAGCAAAAGACACTTGCCTTGCTGCATTCGCATGGATACATCGTCACGTTGAAACGGCCACTCTGTGCCGAAGCTAGTAAATACTGCTAAGATGCGTCAGTGAGCAAGCTCGTGACATACGTCCGCAAAGATTAAGCTCAAAGTATGACGGGTATATGGATCCTAGGCCACAGTGATATGCAGAAAGTCAATCTCACCTTCAATACGATCGGCTCGCATCATAGATACATATTGTGCTTCAGGAACTTGAGGACTGTGACGAAAATTAAAGTTCAGTTTACAGCATTTGCAGCCAATCTATCCGGTCATAACACGGTACCAGTTAGATCAGCTGGCCTCATTTTCGGTACTGACGACAGCATACCATAAAATCCTATACTTTCAGCGCTGACCTAGTGATCGTTATGCACATTGAGAAGGATGTGTACCTATCACAGTAGATATTACGCGCTAGCATTCTCCGATTCACGGAGTATCTGGGATAGTATCCTGTTTTGCAGTTCGTGGTCGTTCTTGTGTCTAAAGAAGCGCGTCAGTGACGCACTTTACATTTAGAACGCACATATTTACCCCCCAGATTGCGTGGTCTATGTAAGTCATAAGGCTAGGTTCCTCTCATGACGAAAATGCATGGGCATCCCTCATCGTCTCCCTCCCTCCACAGGACGTACGTTTTTACACAATCAATGCAGCAAAGTACATGGGCCCAGGCTTCCAGCCATTGTCATATGTATAGGGTTACCAGGGCAGGTCACTAACATTTTTGTTGGGCTCAGGTATCTGCGCGCTTCGCGTGAGCAGTATGAACATCGTTCTCGTATATGCAGAAGCTTTACTTACACAATAGCACCGTCGCTTGGTGCTTAGTCGTCTTGAACAGCGTGGGACTCTGCCTCTGTAGGCTGGAACTTCGCCAAAGAGTCTCAAAGACTTCTATCGAGCGATCGTATGAGCGCTAATGGCGCGCTCCGACCTTGATCCAGTAAACTTTCGAAAGAATGGCGCATCCTCTTGCTTTACACTCTGCGAAGCAGCAAAGCACCACGAACACACCACGAATTCGAATCGTATCCATCGCGACGAAGAGTGGCCGGTCGATATTTGCAATCCGGTGGGGCACAGTCATCAACTTCTCGAATTCCTAATACTCTAGCTGGCTCTAGTAGTGCTCAGGCTCGGTGGCAGTCATACCTGGGATGACCGAGTGAGTTGCTTATCTATACCAGGGCTGCAGAACGATCCTGAAGTGCACAGTAGATCGATGTCAGGTGCCGTATGTCCACGTATCATCCTCGAGGAAGCAAACGCCAAACTCACAGCTCCCTATTGACTCGTAACGAGAAGGTACCGGCAATGCTGGTCTTGCCGGTGAAATTGACGACGTTTGACGACAGATGACATGGACCTGGTCTTGTGGTTGGCGTAGACAATGGAAGAGATGATACTTCGTCCGCCAGCTAGGACAGAAGTCGTCTTCTGCAGCCGAGCTTCATTGGATGAGGCATTCAGGTTGGGATGTACGATGAGTGAAAGTTCCGTCATTTGCAGTTCTCCCGACGGCTCTGCAGAGGCCCGGCAGTATCCCGGAACTGCTGGGTTGGACGAGTACGGCCCTTGCTGGAATCAATCGCGGCAGCTACGGCTTCCGCCCGGTCCCTCTCATGGCCAGACGAATTTGTAGGGGTAAGACAAAATGATTGTATGATGCATTCGTGAGAAGCGTGTTGTGCTCCCATTATGTGGCATGTAGGTAGGCGTACGCTATGCGTGCTGAACAGCCACCAACGCTGACCAAGTCTACTGCCTGCTAGGAACGTAGCGCAAATTGCGAGAGGCGTGCTTGCGTTGTGCTGTCGTTTTACAGGCACAAATAATACCGAGCTAGCTGGATCTCAGCCTCGGTCCGGAGGATCTTGGGCGTCTGCGCAATTTAGCGGCCGCACGTGCCCGGCGTTTTCCACTCCGCCCTCGGACCGTCGGGGATACGGACCGGTGGTCGTACTTACTTTAATAGCTCGAAGCAGGTGATGGCTTGCGAGATTGTTCGTGTTTCTGTCTCCTCCACCGTCCTCCACGCACCCGACAACGTCCGCTCGACGCTCTTTCCAACATCATGAACGGCGCACACACCAACGGCGTCAATGGCGCTTCTCATGCTCGTCCTTTGACAGCGGGCATCTATGCACCCATCCCGACATTCTTCCTCCCGGAGACAGAGGACCTTGGTTAGTCCCAGATTCTCACCTTAAATTTATGCTTGTTTCTTACCTGAACCTTAGACTTGCCATCCTTCTCGTCTCATGTTCTTCGACTTGCTCAGGCCAATGTTCGACCACTTATTGCTGGCTCGATGGGCGAAGCTTCCCACCTCTCGCACGCTGAGCGCAAGACACTCATTCAGACCGCTCGGAAGACGCTAGACGACGGCGGATTCACGAATATACCCATCATCGCTGGCACAGGTGCCGGCAGCACACGTGAAACGATCGAGCTGTCCCGCGCAGCCGCAGAGGCTGGGGCAGACTACGTTATTGTGATTACAAGTGGATACTTTGCCGGAGCTTTGACGAGGAAGGCTCTCAAGGCACACTTCGTGAAGGTTGCCAGCGAGAGCCCGCTGCCTGTGATCATCTACAACTGTATGTACTCTACTATGCGATAACACACGAGTACTCACGAACCCCCGCAGACCCCGGTGCCTCGAGTGGTATCGATCTTGACTCGGACCTGATCACCGAGCTCGCTGAAGAGTGCCCCAACACTTGCGGAGTCAAGTTGACGTGCGTCCTTCAGTCCCCCTCAGCCTCGTGCCTGAATTACCGCCAGCTCACGCTTCGTCATGTGTCCCATGCAGGTGTGGCAACGTCGGCAAACTCACGAGGATCTGTGCAACAGTCTCGGAGCAATCGTTCGCTGATTCCCACCCGAGGAAGAACCCGAACGCTCCTTTCCTCGTGTTGGGCGGGTTCGCAGACTTCATCCTGCCTTCGACCTATGTGAACGCACACGGTGCCATCATCGGCCTGGCAAACGTTGCACCGGTAAGCGAGCAACTGCTCCTCTGGCTACAGGATGAATTGCGAAACTCACAATCGAATTTCTCGTTTCTACCAGTATACAACTGCGCGACTCTTCGATTTGTCTGTTGCTACTCTTCAGGATCCTTCTCTCCTCCCCGAGGCGCAGCGTTTGCAAGGAATCGTGGCACGTGGTGACTTCACCATTGCCAAGGCGTCTATCGCCGGCACCAAGTTCTTGTTGGAGAAATTGTACGGCTATGGCGGGCTTCCTCGCATGCCCTTGCCACCCACTGAGCCCGAGGTCGCTGAGGCATTGTGGGCCCACCCACATGTACAGGAGTTGGTGAAGGTCGAGCGAGAACTGAGCGGAAAGATATCCGCGTAACTTGTCTAGAGGGCTCTTGGAATGCTGTATGTATTTGTATTTCTATGTTCAAGGATCTATATCCCAACCAACAAGCTCGCTTTCGTCGACCTCTTGACTTCTACCTACAAACGGCACGATTCTGGCGAATACACGATGTGGAACGTATCCTGTTCAGCGGTGCTCCATCCGACGTTGTGGGCAGTTAAGTAACGTAAAGCTTGGCAGAGTGTGTTGTGGTACCAAGGAAATCTCAGGCTGATCATGACATAGTATGTAGTCGTTAATCGAAGATAAGCCAATGAATGAGACTGCAGATGTCAATTGTGTGGATCACCTACATAGATAACGTCAGTGGAATCACGATCACACTAGAAGCTTGTCCAGCTGACGTGCAGACCGTGAATGAACAATGAGGTATGACTGGAATATTGTAGTGGAATGGGCGGACGGTCGGACAGGTATTAACGAGGTTTATCGTTACAATGTTTATCGTGTGAAGTCGATCCTGTGGTAGGTATCATACATAGAAAAGGTATAAAATACAAGATGTGAAGCCGTTGAGAGACGTGTCCAGGTGAGTGAGGGGTAGCAATATGTATCCCTGTGTCTAAAAGAGATAAATTCTACCAAAAATAAGTCGTTGATGGCTAACTGACACACTGTCATGTTAAACCCGGTAAAGTGTGAAGTGACGACAAGGAAAGGAAGAGAGGGTTCGAGAGAGGGAAGTGTTTAGTCGTTCTTAGGCGTGGGCACTCGGTACACTTCACGGACGGTCTCCGCTTGCGTCCCGTTGCTTCCACTCTCGAGTGAACGCAGGTCAGCATCGGCGGTGACGTCTCGGTAGCGATAGTCGCCGAGGTACATGTACAGCGCAGGGAGACCAACGAAGAGGGCGCCGACGATGTTGCCCAGGTACGAGGCGATGAGAGATTTGCGGATGTATTCCGCTACAGTGAGCTATATCATTGGTGGTGTCAGTTATTTCTGGATTATGATCTAACTGTGTCATGTGAATGAAAGGGAGCGACACTCACGTCAGCACCAAACATAATACCGAGAGGGACGGAGAACATGTTTGCGACAACTGGAAGGGAAGGATGTGAGCGGCTACGCACTATGAACGGAGAACGTTTTGGTATGACTTACCGTGGTCGAAACCGCAAGCAACGAAGACCCAGATAGGGAACCATGCTGCTACAATCTGTTAATCACAGTCAGTACGGTTCATGGATATGATTGGACTACTGATAGATTACCTTTGAAAACGTCTCACGAGCACCTGCAGCTTGCTGGAAGAAGCAGCGAGGTTAGTACTTTGGATGCCGCAATAAAGTTGGTATCACCGCTCACCCAAACTGCTACACAGACCAACCAGTTGCAGCCAATGCCACGAAGGAATATCTGATGCCATTCGGGATCCTTTGCTTTGTGGCTGAATGAAATGTCAGTTTCCTCTGTCCACTGCAACACGTTGAGTGAGAAAAGGCTCACAGAGCGAAGGTCACTGCGAAGCTCTTGTAGGGATCTGTTGACACGATACCGCTATCTGTACAATCCGTTAACACAGGTCGGTGAACTCCGGTGGAGAAGATGAGATGTACATTTGGTGATTACCGCAGCAAAGAACAAGCTCCCAACCAGGTTCCCAAAAGTGACTGCAGAAAAACAAAACACACGTTCAGCGCACTTGGCCCGGTATAGAACCCCGCAACAATTTACTCACCGATGACCCAATTCAACGGCAGACCCCACAGTGGTACGGCACCTTTGATGAGTGCCATGGGGAAAACCTGTGTCGTATTCAGTAATTAGCTTCCGCATCACAGGGCCAAACGGTAGGAAATAGCGCTTTACCATCATGTTACTTGTTAAGAGCTCGTAACCGCCGAGTACGATCCTGGATATAGCGCATAATTAGCGATGCTCGGTGGGCAACGTTGAGAATTCGTGGCCACTTTATCCCCGTGGCCCTCGAGACCTCAACGATGGAAAAGTCGACTTACATGACCAAACCAACCGGGAAGACAAACCCGCCCAAGACCTTAACGATTCCGGGGTTCTGTGCGTTGAGCCCCGCAGCGCCTCCTTGGATAATCTCTGAGAGGAGACCACCAAAGGAAAGCAGAGCACCTGCGGCAAACTATTGATGTTGGTGAGGAGAAGAATTGTACATATTCAAGAGGGTATACATACTGCTTTAATGAAGATCTTTTCCGGTCTGGTCTTATGTTTGTACACAGCGAGGTCAATCATCGCCTCAGCCACCTGCGCGGGCTTGAGCGTACTTGCAACTTCGGTAGACATGTTGGAACCAGGGAAGGGCGATGAAGGTCAACACACGGCGGAGACAGTGATGGTCTGCAGCTGGGAGCTGGAAAGCGCGTAGCTCTGGGACGGGGACTTCTATTACGAGAAGAGGAGGGTATTTATACGGGTCGAGTCTCCGGGCTCCAAACGAGGTGTCGAAACGGAAAGAAGCATCGTGACACCCCTAATGGGTTTGGAAAGGCACAATCATGGGAAACGGGGGCGTCTGCGTCCTTTGCCGTATCCACAGGCGGCCACATATGCGGTCCCACCGACATTGGACAGACGTCGGACTGGCGGGACACGGCGTCTTACTCTGGTTCATCTGTGGCGTGCAGTATCTGCGCGGTGCCCAGGGTGTTACTCTTGCGCCTGGATAAGATAGTTGGATTAGCAGTGAAACAGTGGGTGTAAGTACTGGAATATGCACCCACCTCGCAGCGGCTGGATGGCGCAGACCAGTGATTGCCATTTCCGCACTCAATAGGCATCACAACATCACGAGAAGCGTGGGTAGAAAGGGACTAAAGCTTGTTAGGCGAGAAATGCACAGATAAGATCCATACCATTCAGGTCATAAGACTGCGGAGGCCACTTCATGCCGCCGGTGTGGCAACAAGTCGTGCTACTTGTCTGGCTGGTCGTGGCCATGGTCGTAGTTGGCGGCAGAGTTGCGGGTGCTGATCTTGCCTCTTCTGGTAAGACGATCAAATGAAATTCAAACGCCGGCCCACGATTGGCTCAACTCTTTCTTCCAAACCACTCGTTTCCCCAGTCGTACTGATACTCGCTGCTCGTATTTATAGCGGAATGCTATGACAGGCTTCTTAATAAAGCATGGCGTGGGACCGAGATTCCTCCCATCTATGTCATAGGCCCGGTATCAACAGATACAGTCGGAAATCAGTTGGGATATCTGGCTTCTATGTGTAAGTACATTCAATACTGTTCCACTATCGGAGCCGCCAATATTGACAAACGCGAAGTTGAAGGCATAATCTCTAGTTGCCCAGCATAAAATACGGAGATATATGTGTGTGTCGATGAGCAAGTACACCAGCTTGTGGGCGGGTACAATGGTATGTTTCGCACCATTCTCCGACGACCACGCCTCGTCGTGTATGACGAACTGCCTCTTTCACGCAGGAATGTTCAATATGCTTATGCGGTCCGCTCTGTGATGTGTACCAACCCACGAAGCCGAGGTGCCGTCACCCAGACGTTACCACCGCAGCAAAGTCGGCACGTACACCGTGAGCAATGCCGTACTCACACAAGTTATGTGACTTGTATGTCCCTATCCACATGACCATGATCCATGCGACTTACATTGCTGCCTTCATGGCCTTTGAATGGATGGAACGATAAGAGGCTCTTCAGGATGCTGTTGTGGCACGTCTCGATCTGCAAGATGGCACTAGACAAATGTGCTCCCCTGTAAGTTATACGTATCCATGGGGTTGGTGGCCACGCGTGAGCTCCAAGATGAGCGACGTTCGTCAAGCTGGCTGCTGAGTGAGTGTGACCCAGGTGAGCAGTCTATTCTTGGACCATAGTCACTTGACCGTGGCCAGTTCCGCCGTATATGCGCTGCGTGCGATTACAAAGCGCTCATCGACTTGTCTACCATCTAAACAGGTTTACGAGAGAATACACGAAAGCACCATGACGGATCGCTTATGTATATGATCGTCCTCAGGCAAGACGGCCACTGGCCAAAAGCTTCTCATGGTCGTATGACCTAGGATATCTCCTGGACGCAGGCCGATCGGTCGAGTCCCCGTTGTGCCGGGAGAAGACTCTTGACTTCATTATTTGCCTCAAAAGGCATGCTTCTGTAGATCACTACCCCTGATAGCTAATGGTCCTGGTACTTGGTCAAGCACTGTATTGCACTTCTTGGCACTGAAATATTCTGACAGGCGAAAGATTTCAGCAGGTCATTTTCTCGCAAGATTTCGATAATCTCGCACTTTGCCTTGATCTCGCAAAACTGTCATGGCCTATCGGAATTCTCAGGACACATTGCTGTGTTATCCTCGACAAGACGTCAACGGAGATACCCAGACGCCAAACCCAAGCTCGAAGTACCATTTGTACTGCGCCCCGACTGTGTCCGCCTTAGCCTAGCCTGGTAGTCGCACGCGGGGTTTGGCGCGGGGCCACTGTACTAAGTAGTGCGCCCTCCCGAGGCGTAGCTGGAGTTACTAGAACCATGATTGGTGAGAGGCTTTGTCAAGCTGTGTTTCATTACTATTGGCTGCCGTAGTATCCGGACGTTCCCTCTGTTCAAGCGGAGGTTGATACTTATACTTACTGGCAATTCGAGGTGATCGCCGGCGTAGGAGAATGATAAGGGAAGTTCGCTTTTACTAGTATGAAGGTGAGCGTACATAGTGCATGATCCTTGGCTACAGTCTTGGGCGAGCTGATTCTCCCAACTCAGTTGTTGATCAGGTTAAGTTACACAGCCAATGGCTGCATGGCCACAAGAGTGATCGAGACATCCACGTGGGTGATCTAGATAAGCGTTGTGGCGCTACCAACTTGGACTCTCAGGCTGTTGGACTTGGTATCGAAGTCGCTTGAATCCCAACCTCTCTAGTGTTTCTATACCATGCGTATTGTGACACTTACCGCGTGGGCAGACGCACTCATATAACGCCACAAACACTTTACTAGAGAGTTAGTATCAGGTTCATCTGTTTCATCACGAATATGCGCTGAAGTTTGATGTAGATGAGCCTCTGTCTATGGAGGTATTAGTACCCAATCGTTCACAGAACAGGAAGCAGATAGACCATCTGGTCTAATACTCTTTTTGACGAGTGCATAGGATACCACGGGCCTTGCTGATTGGACACGTATCGATGCTCACATTCATCTGGTATAACAGTTGCATGATGGATTACGGCAGCGAGTGCGACTCAGACTACCGTCGACTCTCCTCCATTCGCTCATGTGTTTTCGTCCGCTCAACGCACACTGCTACAACAAGGTCGCCGCATCCAAAAGTAATTCTCTTTCTATGTGCAACCATAGTCAAGAAACCGTTTCCAAGCACCGACGATAGAGCGACCGTCGACATACCGTTACATACTGTACAGTAACCCAGAAGGATGCGGCGAAATACTGAAAGGGACCATTTTGATTGGTTCGGCAACGCCAGCCAACGGGATTTACAAGCCCACATCTGGCACCGCCCGAGAGCGACCACTTGTGAGTCGTGTCGCATTGACGCACCAGTCAGAGTTCTTCTCGAGCTTATGGGCAGAGATGAACCACAGAGACTCTCGACATCCCACTTGAAGCTCCTGTAGAGAAGATATTAAGTATCTCCGTAGTGTTTGACCATCTACTGGCAGTCAGTCTGGCACTCGCCGCAAGCGCACATTATCAGATTCCAGCAACATTCGACCATAGTAAACATCGCCGGCTTTCGACGTACGAATCTCGGCGACCACTGCCTTATCATCTCCGTACAACTTTCATTGGACGAGACTAGGTGTAACAATGATATACTCAATGGAATGTCGGTTCTTATTGGATGGGGGTGATCGACCTCAAACACTCATCTTACATCCGCAGTTCAGTTATGCTAGTTACCCAGCCAACCAGGTTCGAATCTACGTGTTTGCCCATATCCCGTGCTTAGATGCCCTCCTCGCAAGTTGTGAGAAGATTGTTGCCCGCTGGACGAATGATGGCAACCATCCAGATATCCACCAGACATACCGCGACGTCCAAGAGCCAATCGTCTGTGATGGACGCTGCAATGAGCCTGTAGCAGATATACCATCGGCACGTTCGTGCCTTAGTAGATGATCTGTCGGATCTCATACTTATAACATAACGAGTGCGGTGTCTGAGTCGTCCACCTCAACAACATCCTACTCGACTCGTCTCGTGAGTTTACCCACCAGGGCCACCTTTCGCCAGCTTATTGCCGTCGGCCGCTGTCGGCTAATTCTGTGCTTACACCGACATAGCAACTTGCGCTTTTTCGCGTTTTCCGTCTGCACTATTCCAGTCGTTGTCTGGACAACTCCAAGCTCGTATACATATCTCGTTCTTCTCGCTGGGCGTGCTTCAATTACATTTGCCATTTGCCTCCGTCGCAGCACTCTTCTAACGATACCAGCCAATCATGCAGAGCATCGTCTCTCCAGGCCCAGAGAAGGAGACCTTCTCCACCCCGCCTTCCAGTCCAATTGCCCCGGACATTCTGGATCGCCCCTCGCTGTCTCGACGCAGCTCCCGCCCATCGAATCTACGGATCACTCAGACGGCCCAAGCACAGTGGAAGCCAGACGTCGACATCGTCCAGCACTCGCCCAACCCGCCAACGACCAACGGTAAAGTCCCCACCCCTATGACTGCCACGCCCACCACCAATGGCAAGCCCGCCATCGTGCCCGCCGTCAACATCAACGGTGTCGGCGCCCATCAGCATCATCCAGCCAGCATCGACAACGTCGTTGCTTCGGCTTTATCTCCATCGGTAGCGCCTACTGTGACGCATCCCACCGGCACACAGTTTATCGGAAAGTCCCCTCGCGTAGCACACTTCCAGGAAAGACAGCCCTCACCCATGCGTTCTCCTTGTTTCGTTCACTCGCAGTTGCAGGGACCGTCGTTCTCTGACTGGAACAGGGGGAAGCAGTCAGCACACAGGCAGGAGGCGCGGATGGAGGGGAACCAGATCAACCCCGTACATGCAATCCAGGCAGTCTCTCAGAATGGGGCATTGCCGAACGGGGCTTTCGCGCATGAATATTACGATGACGATGAGGAGATGGAGACGGCGGGCAGTCTTACGAAGCAACTGGCGGAGACCGCTGTAGGAGTCCGGGAGATGAGCAAGCAGCTTGGTACGTCTGCGCATGCGTTTTGCTTGGTATTAGCTCACGGTTTCTGCTCAGGACGAACAAGAGTGCATTCCAATGTTCAGTCGGTTCTGATCGTAACAAAGGCGAGAGATAACAGACTTATCAAGCTCACAAGAGAGCTCGCCCTATACCTGATGTTAAAGCCCCGACAGAAAGGAAGTCGGGGCATGATTGTGTGAGTCGAGGTTACATAGGACTCAGCACTCAACCTAAATATCTGGACAGTTATGTCGACGCGCAACTTAAGACGTCACGAAGATTCGATGCAGCAGGCATCGAAAAGGAGCATCCCGATCTTTTTGTACCTATACCCCGCCGCCGTACCTCCAGCAGCTCGTCACTTGCCTCGATGGCTTCTACCTCTACTAATGGACAAGATAATCACCCTAGCATGCCAGAAGGCCAGTTGCGATATTGGACTGCTGAGATGTGCAGTAAATCGCCACACCTTTTCGATTTCGTCGTTACTGTAAGTTTTCACTATACACTACTTATCTTCGACAACAATACTGAGCGTTGCCTATTTAGCTTGGCGGCGATGGCACTGTACTCTTCACATCATGGCTATTCCAACGCATCGTCCCTCCCGTACTGCCATTCGCTCTCGGCTCACTGGGTTTCCTCACCAACTTCGACTTTGCCGACCACCAGGCCGTCATGGATAGCGCCATCGACGCCGGTATACGTGTGAACCTCCGCATGCGGTTTACGTGTACTGTCTATCGTGCGGTCGCGCCTGAACCCGGTAAGGGCAGACGCGCGGTGAAGAAAGGCGACACTGGTGAGATTCTGATGAAGAATGTGGAGAAGGGCGGATGGGAGGCGTTGGAAAGCGGGAATCAGGGCCCAGAAAAGCCGTCTGGGAAGGATAGGGAGATCATGTGCTTCACCACTCGGCCGGTGGAGAGCTTCGAGGTCTTGAACGATCTGGTCGTTGACCGTGGCCCGAGTCCGTACGTCAGCTTGCTGGAGTTGTTTGGTAAGTCGGATATACTAGCATCCTCCGTATGGGTAGCTAACATCTCATTTTAGGTGATGAGCACCACCTCACGACTGTGCAAGCCGACGGTCTCACGATCTCCACCCCGACTGGGTCCACTGCTTACTCAGTATGTGACCGAAATACGTTCCTTCTCACCCGACCGATTCTGACCTAACTTATTATGACATAGCTATCCGCGGGCGGTTCGCTGGTTCATCCAGAGATTCCAGCAATCCTGATTACGCCCATCTGTCCACACACGCTCTCGTTCCGACCGATGCTTCTCCCCGATAGCATGGAGTTGCGTGTCTGTGTACCTTTTAATTCCCGAAGCACGGCTTGGGCGTCATTCGATGGTCGTGGAAGGATCGAGCTGAAGCGTACGTTCGCATACTTTCCGAGCTTGAAGATACGTACTGATTTTGGCTACAGAGGGAGATCACATTAAGATCACTGCTTCAAAATATCCCTTCCCGACCGTTTGCTCAGTTAACCAGTCGGTTGACTGGTTCCAATCGATCGGACGTACGCTTAAATGGAACGAGCGAGAACGCCAGAAGTCTTTCGTGGTGGTCGAGGAAAGCCCTGTCAAGAAGCGCCATAGAGTCCGCCGTTCTGAGGCGTCGGACAACGAGAACGGCGAGGACGAAACGCTAGAGGATGAGGAAGAAGATGAGGTGTCTGACGAAGAGGAGGAAGAGGAGAAATACGACATAGACGACTTGTCGGCCTCTGAGTCGAATAAGACCACCCCGGAGAAGACAAGTCCCCAGGCCACCGAGGAGAACTTTAGCGGCATTCCTCCCGAAGTTGCCCAGCGGAAAGCCGCCGAAGAGCAGGCCGACCAGCACAACGAAGACCATCGAGTACGCGAAGCCGCCCGTGCGCTGGCGAAGGGAACTCCCATGATGCGCAAATACGTCCGCTCACGGTCGAGATCGTCTGGCTTGCGTTCGGGCTTGGAGACACCCGACAGATTCCATGGTCCGCATCCTCATCCACCTAAACTCTCCCCACGCCATGTCGCCTTTGCTCATGAGCCCGAAGTGTCTAGTTCGTCGTCGACATTGGCGTTGGGAGCCCCGATGGAAAGGGACACTACACTGAGGAGCGGGGAACGTGGTGCTCGGGATGACTTACATTCGCCCAGGTCGCACCTTGGTGCGCGGAGCCGAATACCGCACGATAGAGATGTAGAGGGCGATACTTTGCGGACGCCCACGGCATTCGAAAGTGCGGGTGCAAGGAGTCCGAACACGAGGAGACGGAGGTCGAGAGAGAGGGCCGCCGCTGCGCAGATGGCGTTCGATAGCGATGCGCATCCAAGGCGTGCATTCGCGGTGTGGGGGCAGGATGAGAGTGACAGTGCAACCAGTGACAGCGATTATTAGAGGCGCGTCGTCGTCCAAATTATACGTCTTGGTTTTTGGAGATAGGGTTTGGCTTTGGGTTCTTCATCGGAAGTCTAGAAACATACATGCAACTGTAAAATAGACATACACATACCTATGCTCGTCGTTGTTGTAATTCCTACTACTATTATATATTTTGCTTCGCATCGATTGGACACACAGAACTACACAGAACGCTGTTGTTTATTCAGAGGTCAGATCAGTCAGAATCCACACTGCCCAGCAGCGCCCAGTACTGGCGTCTACTGGGTACTCGGACACACTGGGTAGTCGGACACTCCCCCCATGTAAGGTCATTGTGTATATATATCGCAAATCGGGATATTCCAAACGATTTTATGGCATTATTTTCATATTTTAGCCCATTTTTATCAGCCCCCCCCGCGTGCTAGCTAGTGAATCGACAACCATCAACCGAACGATGGTTTCGATCACCCAAAAACACTAAGCGCTTTCACTACCTCAGGATTGTTTCGCTCATTGCTCGGTCTGTCCAGCGATTTGACGTCTGAAACGTTGGGATTGGTTGATTGAATATATGAAGCTGAACGTGGTGTATTTATTTTATGCCAAACGTTCGAGATGACTTAGGAGAGTGCTCGCGATTGGCATGACATTTGTCCGGCACCACCAGAGCAGCCGCAGGAGTAATAAATTCATCAACTACGTATACAATAATGAATGGAAAAAATTAGTATAGGATATGCTTCTCAATATGTATCTGTACCTTCTACAATTATCCGTGCATTTTACCAAATTTTATGTTCAGAGTTATAAGCATATCTGGTAGAATGTGCACCGAGATAGTGACTAGCCCGAAATTAGCATGCTACTCACCAGACGGCCTAGACAAAGCAATAATTCACCGCATATACTGCAAATAAATGGTATCCAAGTATTTTACGGCCCTCTCTTCATCTCGTTGGGAGGTATAAGATGCGCATTGTAGGAAACGATGCCTCAACAGCGTCGCAGAAACTGTCCGGGCGCCAAGTCTACGCGCGTAGATAGGCAGTGTCCGA
>JAXQGN010000460.1:0-23635 GCA_037039805.1 Irpex sp. M6601 | reverse complement strand
TTATGTGAGTTTCATCGCGCATGATTCCAGCCAGCGGATCGTCTCTACTAAGCAGCTACCCCAGCCGTTGGAGGTATCTGTTACTTACGCTGAACGGGGCCAAACACAACCGGCGGCTGGAGCCCCGGTGTACACCGTCAAAGTGAATTTCGTCAGGGCGCTCAATGTCGACGAGATGATGCCGCAAGTATTTTCATAGGTATTCTGACCGTTACCGATAGCTGATCGCCATCACAGACATCTCAATGGACAGCAGCGAGAGTTCGACACCGGCCCCATCGTCAGCGCGATGAACCTCGTGTTTCGGAAGCATATCTCTCAACGGAACGCAGTCCGTGTCGGACAGAATAAGTATTTCTCCCTCAATCAGCCTGGTTTGCCACTCGAGCTGGGCCTCGAAGCGCGCCGAGGCTACTTCATGTCGGTTCGTCCGATGTACAAGCAGTTAATGGTCAACGTCAACGCTTGTATGGCTGCCTTCTACACACCAGGGAACATGGCACAAGCCATGTTTGCGTTCGGAGAGAAGATGGGTGCTATGCCGTCACACTTTGCGCAGAGATTGAAGGTCGGGATGGCTCACCTTGGGTATCCTAGGAGGCGCTCCGTCCTTCGTATCGCGGGGGCCAACGCCCGCCAGCAGACGTTCCATTGTGCGGAGCTTGGCGGGACCGTGAGTGTGGAACAGTATTTTCAGCGAAGTAGGTATCTTTCCCATTCCACATACTTCTTTTTTTCTGATAGCGTGCGGGTTCTAGAATACGACATACAATTGCAGTACGCCGACCAACTCCCCCTCATCGATGTCGGGACGAAGGATAGGCCCAACTTCCTCCCACCAGAGCTCTGCTACATCTTCCCAGGACAGCCATACCGTGGCGACCTGTCTGCAGATGCAACTCGCAACATGATCAAGGTAGCTTGCAACCCGCCAGCAGACAATGCCAACTGGATCCTCAACGACGGTCTTCCGCTTCTCGGGTTGAAGACGAACACCACGACCCTCAATAACTTCGGTGTCTCTGTGTCGCCCAACATGGCTGAGAATCCTGCTCGCATCCTTCCACCACCGCAAGTGACATACAACGGGGGTCGCTCGCCCACCGTGAAGGACGCGTCGTGGAACATCCTGGATGTGAAGTTCCACAAGGGTGGCGATATGACTGACTGGGCTGTCCTGCTTGTACAAGAGGGTCGACAGGGCGAGTTCTCTGGCGGACGCGATCCACGACTCAAGACCTTCCTTCGGACGTTCATGAACAAATGTAGCGCCAGCGGGCTTACTGTCTCTAACAACCTAACCCCTGTCTTGACCACTCCACGTTTACCTGCTCTTCGTGGTGATGCAGGAAGGAGACGTGCGTTGACGATCATTCGTAACACGCTTGAGAACAGGCCTCGTCTGCGCAACAACAAGAAACCGAGCTTCGTACTAGTCCTCCTTTCCGGCGAAGACAAGTTCATCTACCCCGGCATTAAACGTCTGTGCGACATGACTCTCGGCCTGCACACCGTTTTCATGCTCCTCACGCCTAAGAAAGCCGGTGTTAAAGAACCGAAAAAGCTCGACCAGTACTTTTCCAATGTCTGTCTGAAGGTTAACGCCAAGCTCGGAGGCGTCAACCATCTTTTGAAGGATGACGCTATGATTCGGTGGTTGAAGGAGAAGAAGACCATGTTGGTGGGAGTGGACGTCACCCATCCTTCCCCATTGAGTACGAAAGGGACGCCGTCAATTGTTGCTGTCGTAGCGAGCGTGGACGATGATTTCGTGCAGTTCCCGGCGAGTCTTGGACTTCAGAGGTATAGGAACCTCCAAAGGAACTCGGAGGAGGTGAGACGGATTCTCGTTGAGGCGTGTTGGATTCGTTGAGCTGACGAAGTACTCAATCGCTTTATAGATGGTCCAAGAGCTCACAAAAATGATCACGGAGCGACTGGTCGCATACGAGAAGACAATGGGAGCGCTACCTGAGAGGCTTATCGTTTACACTGGCAGAGACGGTGTGTCCGAGGTGAGGCCTGTTATTGTTTGATTCATCAGGCTCATACTTACAACTGCTTGACATGATTCCTGGGGCCAACACGACCTCGTTCGCGAGAAGGAGCTCCCTCGTATTCTCGATGCGTTCAAGAAACTCAACACCAAGAACAGACATGAGGAGTATCGGCCCCAGGTCTCTATCATCATCTGTGGTAAACGCCACCACTCGAGGTTCCCTGCAACAGCCCCCGGCGACATGACGAAGAATGGGAACACCTTGCCTGGTACCGTCGTCGACAGGGGTGTGACTTCAATCTATAATCATGACTTCTATCTGCAGGTGAGTAATACTCATCCATCATTTTCGGTAGTCGATACTGACCGACCCGGTTAACGTACAAATCTGACTAGGCACACAATGGCTTGCAAGGAACCGTCCGCCCGACGCATTACGACGTCTTGCACGACGAGATTGGAATCTCCGCAGACACACTCCAAGGCCTCACGCACCACCTGTCATACCTTTACGCCAGGGCTACGAAAGGCGTCAGCCTCGTCCCGCCAGCGTATTACGCTGACATCGCCTGTGAGCGTGCAAGATTGTATCTAAGTCAATTGATGGATGGGGCTGGTGGTGATACGAGGTCGGTGTCTTCTCGGGGAAGCGACTCGTCAGAGGCGGAGAGACAGGCAGTCTATGATCGAGCGGTGCAGGAGTGGGGGAACGGGGTGCATGATGATCTGAAAGGCAGTATGTTCTACATTTGAGGTGCTTATGAACCTCATCTGCGGACGTCATGGAAGGAGACTCAGAGTTAAGGGGGCTGGAATTGGATACTTACGACTGTAGCTTGCTGTGAATGCGCTCTTGGTTCTTGATTATGTTTTGGTTTCGATGTACTAGTACGGTAAGACGCTGCTGGGCGGCTTTGATCTATCGTGTATCGCTCTGTCTGTCTATGCCATTTTTTTATTACATCATTCTCGTTAAATATGGTGCAGGACGTTTCACGTTGCCTTACTACAGGTGGACGAGTTACATATGACTAAGACCTAAATCGTAAAGCGTCTAAATAACAAACGTCCTGAACCTCAAATTTCTCACGGTAGCTCTTGGCCTTACTATCATGGCGCAGAAGCTATCCGGGCTGCTACAATGGTGATGTCTATCCTTTCACTCTATGCGTGTATTCAACGAGCCGCAAGGCATGATATCAGCAGGCGATTGCACAGAAAGAGACTTTATACCTACGGAAGCAGCCTTCTACCAGTCCACTTGTGGCCATGATGGATGACCTGTTTTCTAATTGTAGAGAAGGGCCATTGTTCTGCACAACTTCGTTGACGAGGTGTTGCAAAACGACAAGCTCACGCTCTCATATCACAAAGGTGGTATTCCCGAGTTTTGAACTTCTGTCTGTCGCTTATAAGCCTCCCAGCCTCTATAGGGCTTTCAGGTATTTCTGGGTCCACTAGTTCACTCGAGCGACAGACAAAACTTATTACATGGTCACTTGTGAAAGTTGCTCCCTCCCTACGTCGGTCTTGTACTCCTACCGCCATTCTCCAGCTCCCCCCAAGGCCGCTTTGAAGGGATACCGCAGATGACAGCCGACTTGAGAACATTTAGAAGTACCAGCAAGTAACTTCCATCCTGACCGTCAATGACGCGATGATTGGGCCAAGTAGAAACCGACTTCCATCTCTGAGAGGTTCAAGTTTTTAATTGACCGTCCTCCAGAGGCCTAAACTTCACGTTCATATTACGATGAATTCGCACCTTTTTATAGTGCGATCGTCGTTTCCCCTTCCCACAACAACAGCCTTGCCACTGTCAGCTATCCTAACTACACAGCCTGATAATTTATATCCTTCACGCAATTCAAATCAATCTGCTGGTCCGTTGGCTGCCCTCAACTCGTGATCCTCCTCGAGGGAAGAGGTGAGAGCAATCACGGAACTTTGGCGTCGTTTTCCCTCACACTTTGCATCACAAGTCGTTTGGCTCCGATATATGAACTGTTTCGCCACATTATCGAGGGCCGTTGAAGGGGCTCAGATTACGTACAATGGCGAGTCTCTCGCACTGGTTCCGTGGCGATAGTATTGGACCAGCCGTACGTTTTCTCATTATACATCATCACGTTCGTATGCCTCATGTCCGCATGGTCAGCTCCCTCTACTTCTATTTCTTTATCGACTTTCTTTTGGGTTTCAAGACGTCCCTATTCATCCGAAGCTTTGATTATGAAGAATTCGAAGACGTGGGGTTTCTGTCAGTGGTCTGCCACTCCGATTGAATAGAAGCCAACATGCGGCGGTAAGTTAGTCTTCTCTATGACGAGCCTGGGGTCACCTCGCCCCTTCGCCCCTTCGGAACCGAGTTTGTGGAAGATATTTATTTGGTATTGTTATATCAGAGAAAGTTCTTACTCTAAGTGCGGACGTACTACCAGGAGTGAATTAGCGGCGATACATGACGACGGCGCCACTGGCATTCATGAGTGTCATTATCTCAATGGACTTGACGTGGAGTTAGGACGAGGCATCAAACATTCTTCACTTGATTATCGTATCTAATATTTCATCGATAGAGTAGAATCTTTGACGATTGACAGGTAGCTTGTGGCTGTAATCACGAGGCTGAAACTCGTCATTAAGGATATTCTAACTAAGAGATTCCGGGCTCGATTTATACTCCCCGAAAGGTCGCATAGTGTGATCAATCGCTTCGGTAATGAGTATGCATTGTTTTATCAATATGTTGCAATACCGTCAGGTGAGCGGTTGCATTCTACTCAAGGCTGCGGGAGCCTTGTTTGTGGTTGTGTAGCGAGACGTATCACCACGCGGTGGGGTCAGAAATCTAGGGGTAAGGTACGTAGGCACAGTTCATACGAGTGTACATATTTATCATCCCCGAATTTGTCCAGAAATTGGTGTGGGGCTCAGGCACGCTCGAAGTTTCCACCACGCGAACTTGTTCAACTTCCTATTCTGGTAGACGGGAGCAATGGCGCCTAAGTACCATTTCGGGCAATCTTTTGTTAGGATCCGAAGCCGCAGCCAAACAAATCCGTTTTTGCCGTCGACCTTCATCTCACTCTCCTCTTCCGCCGTCTCTCCAGCTGATATGGGTGCCTATTACGATGAGGTAGAGATAGAGGATATGGTCTGGGATGAAGAAAAGAGGGTCTATCACTACCCTTGCCCATGCGGAGACCGATTTGAGATCTCGAAGAAGCAGCTCAAGAATTATGAGGACATAGCGACTTGTCCTAGCTGCAGTCTCATTATCAGAGTAATATATGATCCTGTAAGTATCACTTCATGTTTACGATATCATGACGAGTCGTCTGAACGGTGCCGATTAGTTGGATTATGAGGACGAGCCCGATACGGATGAGGAGGATGGTTCGGAGTCTGAGTCAGAGTCCGAGAGTGAAGTCGACAGCCTTAATGAGAAGTTTGAGGACGCCATGGAGAACCTGCACATATCATCATGAATCCGATGTGGTCGGTGTTGTCATACCTTGAAAGACGCGGCGCGTTCGGACGATGAATTGTGTTATCATCATATGCCCTCTGCATCTACCGGTGTGTACCTGTACTATGCTCATATCGTTGTTTGTATCTCATACTCTTCCTTTAGCAGCAGCGCCGCACGGCGAAGATCTGGGCTTCATAATGCTTGAAAGCACCTATCGAGATCAATCAGCACAGAAAACAGTCGCGCAATGATCACAGGACCGTCGTGCCACAGTCTTTGGGATTCGATAGGGGTTAGAGAGCGTATGGACATCTCGAGTGCAGGTGTCAGCGTGTAGAGAAGCTGGAAGGAATCTTGTGTACGTCTTTTGTAGCACATGGAATATTAATTCATCTCGTTGCGAGAGCGTGACATTAACAACCTACGGGCTTCATTTCAGCCTTGTCAATCAGCGGCAGCTCGCGAAAGGAATTTTCTCTTCACACGAACTGCTTGCGTCTCCTAAGTCCGCACATGCCGAATTCGCAACAACCGTAAATGTGACCAAAATCTCTGTTCAAACCTGGACTTCCTTTCCCAGGAATGCCGAGTACACGAAGCATGGATCGGGCACGGTTCCTCCGACCAATATGCGCTGATTTTTCTTTGGCTGGGATATACTCTACCTTGTTGATCATATTATAACACTACGACATCCACGCGTGTAGGTATGGCTAAGATATACGTAACGAGCGACGTCCTTCGATGTCAGTTAAAACAGCACACAACGTGAGTGATTACGAGAATCTGCGATGAAAGCGATTGACCTGGATAGCAAATATACGACAAAGAATAGGAAGAATGCATTCCACACGAGACGACCAATGAATATTGAACAACCTCTACTAGTCCAAATGCAGATGACGAGTCCTGCATGAAAGGGAAGGTCATGGCAACATAGACCCTAGACGCGACATCGCGGCAGGGTCCCCCGCGTTCAACCATACCAACGGCGTGCCTGAGAAGGGTCATTTCCAGGCGGAGAATCTGGATTATAATACTGCATGGGCCCTGGAGGAGATGAAGACGGTGGTCCGCGAGTACCGGGAGGTGACTGGCCATGGGACTGATGGTATACAACCTCGCCGGTGAGGTGTTGCTCCTGCTGGGAAGGGTGATACGACGTATAACCTGAGCCAGTCTGTTGAGTTTGGATTGTCGGAGTTTGCTGCATGGACGGCGACATAATGTTGCCCGAGCCAACCGGCTCTGATGGGAAGTAACCAGTCGCGGCAGGATGCATACCAGGACTTGTAACAACAGGAGACAGTGCTGTCGGTGTCATCGAAGCCTGCATCGCGCCCGATCGAACAGCCTGTTCGAACTCGGCGTTTGCGAGGGCCTCGTACTCAGCTGTGATGACGAATGGTAGATTCTCTGGATCGTCTTGTGCAGGCAGGGGTGAAGAAGATATCATTCCGCCATGACCGGTGGGAGAAGTGAATGTCGGGTATTGTTGCGGGGTGTAGCCACTGTAGTGCTCAGCTGCGTATGCCTGAGATACCTGTGAACCTGTGAACTGAGGTGAGTTATGCGTCACTGTACCCATGATGTAATGATAATCACCTGCCACGGTATGATAGGCTTGGGAGCTGTGCATCCTACCAGATTGCGGAGGTGGAGACATTCCAGGAGCTGGATAGGTCGCCTGACGGTGCAGAGAAGTGCTTGTGGAGACTGTTTCCTCGGAATGGCTAGTATGGGTGTCATATGTAGCTGCCCGTCGCGCACGGGGAGGCGAATGCTGTTCGCCAGGGAGATGAGTTCCCATCCCTGGCAATCTTGGTGCGATAGTCTGCAGATTACGTAGTGCAGCAGCCGCACTTGGGCTCAACTCGCGCTCTTCTACCGGAGTAGCAGACGGGACAGGAGCTGGTTGTAGCCATGGCCAACGACGTGGTGACTGAGACTGCGCACGATGACCTTCCTCAGGCGCCGCAGATCTGGCAGGGCCTGCTGGAGCAATAGCAGCGTATCGGCTTCCCCCGGATGAGGCTGCCTCGAGTGCAGCGCGCTCCGTCGCCTTGCCTTTAGGATCCACAGATAAATTGGACGGTGGAAGCTCGAGACGCGGAAGAATAGGACGGGAACTGCTGGCGCGTGCTTGCTCTGCGGCACCCGTCTTTTTGGCCGCTTTTCCACCGGGAGTCCGTTTTTTGGTAAGCCCGTGTATCTGCTTGATATACTCGACCAGTTGGGGACGGCTGGTCTCTTGTGAGGCCTGTCCAGCTTGGGGAGTCTCCTTGGGTTTAGGGCGAGAACGGCGGGTAGGTGGGGAAGAAGACAAGACGTGACTTGTACTTGCAGATTCATAACCAGGGGAAGATAACGGCAGAGAAGACGGTGTTATGCCAGGCGTCACCGGTACGCTGGGTGAGGCGCTTGAGGGAATATGGGTGGGCGAGTCTATTTGGTGAGCGATGTTAGTTACTTCAAAAAGTAATCGACATGCGAAGACATCACTGGCCTGCGCTACTGAGCGAGATACTCTTGGCAGATAGATGGATGACATGGCTGGGGTTCGCCTGGAACCACAGAGGCGCCTCTGCACGTGTTTGTAAGGTAAGCTATTTGAACCGTAGATCAGTTCCTGCAGTCATCTAAAAATACAGTAGATCGATAGGCAAGCTGACTCACCGTGTTGTAGAATAGCTCAAGTAAAATATTCAACTGGGAACTCGAGCGCAATATCATGTGGAGGCGCGCGCGATCCTAGACCGAGTGATAAAACTTGTCAGGTTGATTACTCGCAATATAATGGCGAGATGATCACGTACCTGATGCAGCGACAAGGCAATCGATTGCCAGCTTTCCACACCGCTGAGAAAACCCTGGTGAGAATGCCCTGGGCTGGTTGTCACCGGCTGCGACATTGCAACGACTAGCAAGTGTCGTGTGCATGAGCGGTCCCGAGGAACATTCACTCTTAGCGTCTTCATTAGCGCAATGTCAATCATGTGTCCAAGTCTCCAAGATACAAAATGCAAGTTTCACCTCGATACTCCGACGGATTGTGGTGGGAGAGAGCGGAGTATTGGTAGCGTTAAACTGGAAATTCGGGATATAACGGCTAGCCTCTGTGTAAGTGGTGCGCATTGTCGAAGCTTCAACTTCGGCCTGGTCATATGAGCTCGTAGCGAGCTGCCAAATCATGTGTACCTATCAGATTTGTGTCCATAGTATATCGTCAATACAGATCGGAGTATATAAAATAAGGTGGCGCGAAACACTGACCGGTGCTCCAGGCTGAGCAGAGCGTAGGGCCTCCAGCAAATACGGCAAGTAGGAGTTCCGAATGTCGTTCCAGTTGCCGTGCATGGCTCCAGAGTTCTCCAGAAGCACCAGGACGACTGTCGCATCACCAGGTGAGTCTGGTGTGGCGAACGGGATGTGCGAGGGCGAGGACATCGTTCAGAGGCAAGCCGGCTGCACGCTGAACTAGGGCCCAGACGTCAACGGCCTGGACGGTCGAATTGCCAGTCGATGCTCGTTAGCCGGGTCCAACGGATGGGATCAGGTAAACGATGGTACCAGACTGAGGATGGTAAAGGATGGGATAGATAAGGTGGGCTGTATTGTATGGCAACATAGGTCCAATAAGCGGACTTTTGACTTGCTGAACGAAAGCAGCATGCCATCTGGCGCGGAGAAGCACCCGAGCAGCTGGCTGCAACCCGAAACCAATAAATGAAGTACAGCCTAGGAACAACGACCCACTAAACGGTAAAAGCTTGATGGAATGTGCCGCCTACCCTATCCTCTCGTCACTCGGACGGAGCCTCCGGGCTTACCCAAATTACACCCGGCTGATTGAGGTACTAGCACGACGGGCCGTGGCTCTGGAGAGTATCACCCCTGCACAGATCCTCTCCTCCGTCAACAGACTCCAATTTCGCCGCTCAATGCTGGCTCCAAACACGGAGATCATCGCATGAGTGGCAATGAACGTGATATGTCCCCGTCAGATAGATCTTAGCACTCCGTTTCCTTGCAAGGTAAATCTCGTACATCGATTACACTGTGGCTCAGGCCCCAAGAGGGCTATAACAATGAGCCAAATGCCGTTGCACGGGTGCAGAAGACGGCGGCGAACAGTAATTGAGGGGGAAAATGAATACGAAAGACCGTCACAGTGACACATCCCAAAACTGCGTGTTAATGCTGAAACTGGATGGAGACCCCGCCTGCCATGCGAGGGCAGTGGCCATCGAACACGCGTACTATGGCAGCATTCTTGCGAAGAAGTCTATTCTGCGGTTAGAGTGGTCCAGGCTTTCGTGCATCGTCTGTCTGGACAGAGCGCGCGCGTGGTCGGGTACTTCACCCACCAGCGGTGCAGACCGACTGTTGCCTTTGTCAATGATTAATTAATGGGGTATCGGAACTCCTAAACAAAATGGGAGAATGCTGCAATGGGTATCGCTTGTGATGGAGGCGTCCGTGCGGAGAAGGCTATCCACCGATATTTGGTGACCCTAGCTCAAACCTGTACGACGGATCGTCAGTATGAGCCATGTTTGACGGCCGAGGTATCACATACCAAACTCAATTCAAGTGTCCAAACTCGTCGTGCCCACAGCTTGACGAGGCGTTCCGGCTGACCACTTTCAGCGAGGTTAACTTCGATGCCGTCCCACCAGCATTTGCGCTACACACGGTAACGTCACTCTCTGTACATCTCCATTAAATGATTCCCACTTACCGCCGGCTTCCGCCAGAAGAGGAGCAGCTTCTGTGCTGTAGCCATCTGGGGGTAGTCGATGTGGGCCTGCTTCTCTCCCTTCGCGTTTGTTTGATGAATAATACCCGTCTTGAGTAATACCAAGGCGATCGACGAGATACAGCATCGTGATGGCTCCAATGCACGGTATCCCCACTCGTCTTCTCGGTCGAAACCGCTGTGAAGTGCAAGTCGTCTACATGAGCCATCATTGTCTACACCGAGGTGAGCGGACGGACCTCATGCACAGCATATCAATAAGATGCTGTTCGGCAATGTTGTTCTCCTTGTTGACATTCCGCTGCAGCGCGGTGAAAATATTGCGCTTATGGAGAAGGTAGTTGCCGCATTGTCGCTTAAGATCCAGTAAGTCGTCATTGGCGATCCCAACCGCATTGGTCGTAGCATTGCTGTCTTTGGGGGGTATCGAGAAGTATTCTAGCTCCTCTCGCAGGACTATGATAGCTTGCTTCGTCAACAGAGGGTTCTGAGACGGCGTAGGTCCGAAATCAGAGGTAGGTGAACCTCCGCCTTCGGCTAGATGCTGCTGAGCGGCGAAGAGGCCAGGGCTGCTAGCGTTCCCATAGAATGCTTCAGAGGCAGTACGGAAGAATGAAAGCACAAATTGAAAGCATTCGGGATCGAACTGCATTCGCGTGAGTAAAGCGTGTTAGGAAATATGATGATCGGTGTACGTACATCGACCCCATACAGCTCTTCGTAGTCATCATCTCCTCCTCCGTCAGATAACGCAGCACTCTGCCTACTGAGGACGAGACCATTAGGAAACAGACAAAGTAGAACCGACTCCGGCAGGTTCATGATAGTTTCGCGGTCTACAGAGAACCGCTTTCCGCGTAAATCCAGCAGAAGGCGGGTGAGTAGCTGGGGCTGCAGATTCGTCTGCACAGGTGTCTGTGACACCTGTGTGATTGGTGAATTGGCCAAGGTCGCTGCTGAAGCCATGTTCGGTGGTTGAGACGGTGGTCGTAGGACGGTGGCGACCACTGCTTGCCCAACTCACACGTGCAGTCGCTAACTCCGCGACTCAAACTCCGCCTTAACTTTGGGTGAACGCCTGTGTCGGACTTGCGCACTTCAACTTCACCATCACCGCAACTTACTCACTCGCATTTCTTTGACCTATATCAACGCGCAGAAGAAATCTACAAGACCGCTGAGTTTGTTACTGAGATGGATTTCGATCTTGAATCTCTAGTTCATGTAGAACAATCGTAGGCCGCAGCTTCATTTTTCTAATTGTATGTCTAAATTCTCTCTAGATTTTACGACGAAGGTTACAAGGACGGTTTCGATCACGGTCGCCTTCATGGCCTCATTGAAGGCAGAGCTCTGGGAAGAGAAAAAGGGTTTGAGATGTGGGAAGAGCTTGGCTTCTACGAAGGGTTCGCGCTCATGTGGAGAAGTATCCAAGAATCCAAGGGAGGTAAAGACGAGTGGGTTTTCCGCACAATCTCTTGCACGTCGACAATGTCTGACTGAATACATCTAATTTATCCATGTAGTCGAATTTCCCATAACATTAGGCATTTGCTAGAGCTCATTGCGCAATTCCCGCGCGTGAATCCCTCGGTCACAGACGCGTCTGACTTGGACATCCCGAAGCTCTTCCGACAAATACGTTCTCGCTACAAGGCCCTGTGCGCGACGTTGGGCGTCAAGCCCACGTTGCGTGCGGCAGGGTCAAGCCCAGAGCAAGAAGCTGCTCAGGACTCCGGGAAAACCTCTGTGACTTCAGACGAGGGAAACACGCTGTGGAAGATCGATGACACCACACGTGTATCTGCGCCTCCAAAGGACTACAGCTTCTGAGGGGCACTCTAGACCAACCACCTGCTTTTTCCTCATTGGTAGGCTAGAGTGACTGTATGACCTGCTTGCTCGTGGCTCATTTTTCATGGTCAGAAACACGTTATGCTCTGCGAGACTATCCGGAAGGCGACAGCTTCCTATGGTCGCATCAATCGCGGGGCAAAGGGGCTTCCTGAGCCTACTCGACTTGGAATCTTGACCTGCAGCTCTGCATGGGCTTCTGCGTGTTTAATGATCACTGCTCGGCCCCTTGGCCCTCGGAGCCTTCAGCAAGCTCTCAGACAGCCAAGGACTTCCTAGGTATGGTGATATGTACCCCTTAGCTGTTTAGCTGACTGATCATCAATCCCTCAGACTCGATTGTTACACGCTTCTTTAGGCCAGGCAACGGCTCGATATGTAGTGTGGCAGTCACCAGATATCTATATTCATGGCCCCTGGTCAGTGCTCTGACATTGCGCCACATATTCCTCGATGTGATCGCCCAGTTCTGTCAATAAACAACGTGCGTCCCAATTTGATGGTCGTGTGCTCACATCGATCTATGGCACTCATTAATAGCCCGACGTGTGAGCTCAGAACTCGATCATACATCTAGGCTTGTCTATTTTACAGGAGGTTCCTACATACACTCGAGGAGCATTCTCGGTCTCCCTGGAAGCGTATTCTTCGCTGAACGGAGTCTGCAGAACGAGCCTCATCTCGTGTATTCGCTCCACAGTCACGCATTAACCTGCGATCAATGGTCTGCATCGACTTTGTCATTCATTAACCCTTTGTCAGGGCGTTCCTCCGTTTCCGCGGCACAGCCGATAAACAAAGTCAAGAAGGAACAGCACAAGACCAATTTGAAGGTACTTCGCAGACACGCATTTCATTTGTTCGACTTCCAAGCATATTAGACGTGACTGCGCCTCGGCCTCGACCATGCTAGTTGAGGCATGCCCGATACGACCCTTGCCTCTCCATATCACGCATGCGTTGCCACAGGGGGTATCTTCGCCCTTAACCTGTACAACATGCATGAAATCAAGATGTCGATGGCCCGACTACTCAGCAATGCATTTCCCTGACTCAATCCTGTGACGTCAGATAAGGGTGCCAAAGCTTGATTCAGATCTCGGTACTTTGGGTGGCGATACAAATGATGAATAACTACACGCCTTTTCTACGCGGCGAGTATCTCTCCTGAGCACGTCTTTCTGCCGACATTATCTCTGTTTTATCAACGTCTATCACGGCGCGTCAACCTTCTGCTTCTCGGTTTCAAGCGACACTGTGTGCTTTCTTTACGAGTCAGGCGGTCATATGACGGGTCCGGTGAGTCGCGTTCCCCTCTAGGAACTCGACGGAGCTCTCATTCTGCGTCGCGTCTTCACCGCAAGTTGGAGCGTATGACCATCTTGCTAATGTCAGGTGTCGATGGAGGACATTTGGGTTCTTTAGATGGTAACTTTGATTACGAGGACTTGTGTTGCTTCGCATGGCGCGCTGATATTTTGATTGGCTTCGCATCCACACCCGAGAGGTGAGTTCCGCATAAGTTCACGATGACTGCTGCACACTCATCATATCGTCAGTGCTACTGAATAGGATCTCTTCACATCCTTCCGGTATATCTCATCGATAGTGACAAAAGTCACGCTGCGTGCACTCGGGTGGCTCCCACAATGGTTGTATACCCGTACAAAACGTAAGCCCCTCGTGAAGAGAAAGAAATCGCGACGCAGAATACAAATTACTCTGGTGGACTATGCATCTTCTGTACACAGGCCCAGCTCTTCCATGCAGGACAAACTCGTGAGGATCTTCATCGGCTCTTCCCAACTTCATCATACTGAATCATTCTACACACTCCCTTCATATTGACTGAGCATTTCGTCACTTCTGACGTCTCCCGAAAGTGGGACGGCCCGTGTATCATTCCCGCGTATCCCGCAACCAAGGTTCCGCGAGATAGGGCAAGTTCGAAAAGCTACTTCCTTGGCTTCCAGAAACACTACGGAGAGAGTCTCGTCTGACCCTGATCCATGAAAACCACACCTAGCGGGGTACAGCGGATAGCTGTCAGCACCGCGGGCAGTTGTTATTCATTTATAGCCATATTTCCTTTCCTTTGTCATGAAACTCTATCGGTTTATGTAAGTTTTCCGTCGTGTCGTACGCGCGTGTCCAGACTTCTCTTCCCAAAACGATGGCCCCGGAAACTTGGACATTAATCAGTAAATTTCGAATAGCCCGCTTCAACTCCCACATATCTTGTTCGGCAGGGGATGTATGAATGTGATGCTAGATAAGGTTGTTACTCGCACCCGAGGCTTCATCATTTGTACAGCTGAATGTGATCCAAGCAACGTTGTCGTGATCCTGAGTCAACAACTACACTTTCCTGATGTGGATGGTCGTTTGCATCTGACAGGCGCTGAAGATAACCAATGGCGCATGCTGCAATTGAACTTGAACTTCAAGTCTCGGACGACTATTGGTAACTAGTACGGTGATTACTACGATCTCTAAACACGAAAATTGTAGCTCAAACACAAAGTATTCCACAGTATTCTCACGGCTGAGAGCATTTCCTTTATACACTATCCAGAAATCATGCTCTCAGAGGTACCAGAAGAAGCGGAAATCGAGAGCACTGTGGAAATAACTCACCGGCGTGTCTCGATGGCAACATCTTCAACAGAGAGCTATGGCGAGGTAATACCCACTGGATTACTCCCACCCGCTCATCTGACTGGAGATGAAGGTCCCTTCTCTGCATCCCCGCAATCGATGGCTCGAAGCCTCCAACATTCCTCGCGGTCCCACCAAACTCCCCGATCAGCTACCACTGTTAGTGACCACGAGTCTGGCACTGGCTCAGTACCCTTAGGTGGGCATCAACAGCGAACGCTGGACGATGTCCGCGAACAAGTGGCCCAAAGTATCGCCGTTCGTACCATCAACAAGTCCGAAATCATCGATGGCAGCAAGGTTGGCGTTGTGCTGACCATCTCGCCGTCCTCCGACCCACTCTTCCTACGACGTGTCGCATCCAAAATCAAACACGGCCTCCTAACATCTTCCTATCTATTCGCAATATCTACTACATGTCCACCCGGAGAGTCCGTACCTCTCCTCGTATGCGGCTCGTCAGAGGACTTCGTCCTCCGAGCAGCCCTTCTCATATCCTCTAAGTTTCTCGGCAGGCTCGACAATCATTCCCAACGCAACCTCCAACCGGACGGTGGCCGCTGGGTTGGCTTCGTCAAAGACCTTGGCGCCTCGCCCTTTGACGAAGTCGCACTATGGGATGTGGTGCGCAAAGCCGCACGAAGCCCTATGGACCCTCTCATCCCTCCTCCAGGATCAATGAGCATTGACACCATCCTTGCAAATGCACGCACAAGACTTGAACGCATCACCCCCTCCACTGCTTACACCGAGCTCCGAGACCCATCAAGCCCGTGGCCGACTGTCCTAGTGGATATTCGCCCCGAGGCGCAACGCTTGGAAGAAGGCATGATTGGTGGTGCACTCATAGTCGAGAGGAACGTCCTGGAGTGGCGCTTTGACCCGAGGTGCAAGCATAGATTGCCTGTGGCGGATCGATACGACCTGCGGGTGATCGTATTTTGCTCGGAAGGATATACGAGTTCCTTGGCTGCTGCGTCGCTTCACGATCTTGGGCTATTAAACGCCACAGACATCATCGGTGGCTTCAAAGCATGGAAGGACGCGGGACTACCGAGTGAAGTGGAGATAGTGGCGACCGGTGTTCCCATAGAAGATTACTGGAGTGTTTCAAGGGCGGCGGAGTCGACTCGGAGAGAGCCGTCTTCTACAGCATGACCTTGATCTACAGTATATTTGAGTTGCGAAATGTAATTGCACCATGTGTACATGTAGTCAACCAAGTACGTATCCCTGCTATACGAGTTTTGTCTCTGCTGTGTTCAACCAGTCCCCATAGTATACACATTCTCCTGCATTCACAGGCCCGCCGTCCTTGCAGAACTCAAAGGTCGGACACCGCCCACATGGTGCCTGATTCAACCCAAACCCGTACCCCAACATCCGCTCTTGATATATCGCCCTATACACATGTGCACTACCCAGCAGCTCAGCATCGTCAAATCCCCAGTCCTTGGCAGGAGACGCGTCTCGATGCGATTTTGACTTAGACTTCGATTTTGATTTCGACTTCGACCGTGATTTTGATTTTCGAGGCGAGTCGTCGTCGGAGTCTGATTCCGAACCAGAACCGTCAGTGTGCTCTGAAGGCGACGAATCCCGACGTCGCTTCTTCGACGACTTTTTCTTCGACTTTGACCGCGATGTCTTCAACACGTCGTCCTCGTCGTCGGAGCGCTGCGTATCGCTCTCATCGTCCGTAGTCTTCCCTTTTCCTTTACGTTTCCTCTTCTTCCTGTCCTCTTCTTCATCACTACTCGCTCCTGACTCCGAACCACTATCACTGTCATCCTTACGCGACCTCTTCTTCGACTTACTCTTCTTCTTCGTCTTTGACCTGGCCCTCCTCTCCTCTTCTGACTCACTATCCGAATCGTCCTCAGTTGACGATTCTGATTTCCTCCGCTTCTTTTTCCGCTTCCCGCTATCGTCTTCTCGATCTCTGCGTTTACGCTTCTTGCTGCTCTTACTCGATCGCTCTTCCTCTTCAGAACTGCTGCTGTCCTCGTCCTCGCCGAGCGCCGATTCCCAGAGTGCTGCACCAATAGCTGGTATCTAGAATCACGAGTTGTCAGCCATCATCCTGATGACCAGCATAAGGAGTCACGCACCTTCTCAATCGACCCGTCGACCTCCAGTACGTTCAACAGCATCTCTACATGTTCCACCGTAAGTTGCGTCTCTGTGATCTTGCTCTTGTTCAAGAATGTTTGGACTTGCACGGCGGTGGGGTAGGGTGGAGACGCGGAGATTGGGTAGAGGACGCGCTGAGCGGGGGAAGTATCTTTGTCTTTGTTCTTGCTTCGAGGAAAGCTCTAAAAGAGTAGTCACATCGCCAAGGTCAGTGGTAATTAGAAACCCATGAGTGTGAAAGTATAAGGTTTGAAGACGGAAAACACGTACTCGGTCTGCGATGAACTTCAGGCAAGCCTGACTTAGTAGCTTGATGAACTCGGTGTCGAGTTCTTTATCCGTATACCACGGTCCGCCGGTCATCTCAGCTGAGGGCTCAAGGTGGAAAAGCATGTAGATTCGACGGTTACGTTGCTAAATACACACGGAGTCAGTAAAGGGAGGATACGGGAATGTGAGAGAAAACTGGAGGGGACAAGCGGATGGAGGAGCTCACTTGTACGCTTCCCTTCAGGACTTTGACGAGCTGCTTTTGTGTGAGGGATTTCAGGCATCTGTCCAGTACGACCTGGTGAAGTTCGGTTTTGTCTTTCAGGTGTTTTGTCCATATGCCTGTATACGAATGAGCGGGTGAGTATTTACTATTTCATAGGGAACAGCTGCTTGTGGAGAACTGCGCGATAAAGCGGAGAACGGGACAGGTTGGCTCGTTAAAAGGAAGAGGAAGTGCATGGTTGGTCATAGTAACAATGGTGCGTGAACACACTCATCACATAGCGCCACTCACCTTCATTGCCGGCAGCCGAGATGTGACTCAGCACCATATTCTCTTCTGAAGAGAGGTCTTTCTTCCTGAAGAACATGCATCAGCATACTATCCCAACAATACTCCCACAACCCGATTTTCGTACTCCTGCAGGGAGAGGTACATAGTCTCCAGTGTGGACTCTAGCCTTGAGTACGAGTAAAGGATCACTCACGCTTCTAATTCTCCCTTCACAACTCCCCTAAATGACACCTTGCCACCTGGATGTTGCAATAGCTTGAGTAGACCGGCTCCAAGAAGGAAGTTGATCGCAACTTTTCGTTCATTGACATCTGGGGCGAGGGTGGCGAGGGATTGAGAGGTGAGACTCTGTAGAAGAGCATGATTGCAAATTTCATTGAGGTGAATGGTCCATGGTGACAAAGTCGACGTAAGGATGAGGGGTAGGAAGAAGGTATGGATGGTGGCGTGCCAGCAGGGGGTACGAGGGGAGGCAGGGATTCCATGTCGAGTCCGGTTGAAGTGTCGTTATTTAAGTAATACACTTTATGAGCACATGCACTTGTATCACTGCCAATAGGTACGCACCCTTTCCCCACTAGCCAATGCAGCTTGATGAATCTTCTGCTCAAGCGCAGAGAGTTTCCTGCTTGTGCTCATCTTGACTTGCCTTCTTCGTGTTGCGTATATCGCCTCAGAAGTTTATTGCAGGTATTGAGACGGTACTAGTAAGGTGTAGGACCTGACGTGCTGGTCGTTGTACTAGATTGACCGCTTCGGCTTGCTCCCAGAGATACCCAACGTAACTTTAACCTGATCACGGTTTACTATTATGCTTTTTGAGTGATATTATAGTATGATGAGTCACTTTACATCCCGTAGTTAACTAAAATCACGAACCTTTCTCTGAAAGAGAGTCCATACACGCTTGCAGTCTGCTCGCAGTCACGGTAAAGATTGGACGTATTAATTAGACGCCAAGACGCTTGAAATTGATCGGGCCCGACGCTTTCCAAATGCGTCTCTTCGGCGCATCAGCCAGAAAGGCGGTCATGCTCAGTCGCCACCTCTCTTCCTCTTACCACCACTACTCACCGCTGCGTCCATGGCATCGACACTCCCCCCGCTCAACCCTTTGCTCAAGGCGTCTGGCAAAAGAACATGGGACGTCTTTGCCTCATGTGCGGACGACGTCTTGCAAGATGACGAGAAGAGGTAGGTTCATGCAAGTGCAATTGCGTGGTAGTGTATTGACATTGACCTTGGTTCTGTGCAGCACGCGGATACGACTTGCAGTCAAGATTAATGACGAGTATAAAGATGCAAAGGAATTGCCTGCACCGTTGTTGGCGCAACAGGGTCAGGTTGGACCGGCCAGACCAAAGGAGCAGCGAAAGATGATCACAGCCGGTCGTATGTGCTCAGTCATCGCATAATTCTCATGAGCACTCTTCTCACATGTTGTTTAATAGCTTCTGGTACAGCAGATGCTAGTCGCATAATAGCGCAAATCGACAAGACACCCACCCACATCCCATCCACCTTCAGCTCCTCCAGCGCACTCAACAAGGCTCTTCAATTGCACAAGACCACGCGAACGATCAAACCCACGTACCATCCCTCATGGAAACTCACGCGTGTTATCTCTGGGCATCTGGGTTGGGTGCGCTCTGTTGCGGTGGAACCGGGGAACAAGTGGTTTGCCACTGGGGCTGGCGACAGAGTCATCAAAATATGGGATTTGGCGTCTGGAGAGTTGAAGTTGTCACTGACGGGACACATCTCGACTGTGAGAGGACTGGCAGTATCTCCGAGACACCCTTACTTGTTCTCATGCGGAGAAGACAAGGTGCGTTGCCCTCTTATACAACGTCCCCCCTGTCCTAACACTGCTCTCTTGAGTATAGATGGTGAAGTGCTGGGACTTGGAATCAAATAAAGTGATTCGACACTACCATGGCCATTTATCGGGCGTGTACGCGATGAGCCTACACCCTACTCTCGACATTCTAGTGACTTCAGGTCGCGACGCCTCCGCACGAGTATGGGACATGCGAACAAAGGCACAAATTCACGTCCTGTCAGGGCATACCGCCACCGTAGCCGACGTCCAATGCCAAGAGTCAGACCCGCAGGTCATTACGGGTAGTATGGACTCTACTGTCCGGTGCGTACTTCCCTCTCCTTTCTCGATATGCGCATGCTTATGCCACCGTACAGACTATGGGACTTGGCAGCAGGAAAAACAATGGTCACACTCACCCACCACAAAAAGTCCGTCCGCGCGCTCGCCATCCACCCCACCGAGTACTCCTTCGCCTCGGCCTCGGCTGGTGGCAACAACATCAAGAAGTGGAAGTGTCCCGAGGGTAACTTTGTGTTCAACTTTAGTGGACATAACGCGATTATCAACACACTCTCTGTGAACGCTGAGGGTGTGCTTTTCTCTGGAGGTGCGTATTCTGATACGTTTTTTCACATCTCTTGTAAGATCCTAGAGTGTGCTGACTCTACTTGTCAATAGGTGACAATGGCACGCTCACACTTTGGGACTACAACACCGGCACCGCCTTCCAAAACATGGACGATATACCCCAACCCGGGTCGCTCGAGGCAGAGGCTGGCGTGTTCTGCTCGACGTTTGATGTGACCGGGACGAGATTGATTACGGGTGGGGCGGATAAGACGATCAAGGTACGTACATTCTGCCATAGATATCCAAGAGTGGTTGGAGGGTGATGTGCTGACGACGGGTTTGATTTCACAGATATATTCGGAGCAGGCGAGGTAATGCGTGTTGTGATTTGTAGTGTATTATTTGCTGTGAGAATGATATAGCTGCTATTGACTTCATGCATAATCCTGAGCGTAAGTAATCGACACAAAGTCAGTTGAGTCTAACTGTGAGTATGTGGCTTTTGCCCATCCTTCCTTACGGTAAACAGCATGTTCATGCTATCCCGGATTTCACACAAGCGTGCACTTGTAGCAGAACTTCGTTTCGCCAAGTCGGCAGCCTCGACAAGGATCACACAAGTGACGTATCAAACACACGAGGCATTCATGTATTCGCCAGTAACGCAACACAGCACAATCGAGACACAGCTATACTACTAGTACATTGGCAACACATCCAAAGCAAAATATGACACATCCAAATGTAAACAGATCCAGAACGTAAGCACATCCATCCTTTTGAGAATATCCAGACTCGAAATTCCATTTTTTCCTTCAGTTTCGTTCAAGCTCCAAGATCCAAACAGGCCCCTCCAGCCTCAGACGTAGAACATGCTCTCCTTCAGATCCACATGTACGCCGTTCCCCCACTGTTGCACCGCCTTATCGTATGCAGCCTGTCTCTCCCTCTCGCCGCCGCTTCCACGGGACGTCACCGACCTTGCATCACCGCTATCCATCAGCTGGCTTAGGTACAGTCTCGCCCGCTCACAGGCGATGTCGGCGTAATACGCGGGAGGGACGAGGCTCACGCCTTTCGTGGCTCTGGTGTAGAGGTAGGAGAGGTTGTGCGTGAGACCTTGGAGGGTGTCGGCGGGGATCTTGATTTCGTCGTAGACGACGTAGTAGTGCGTTGGTTTGACTGTTCCTTTCAAGCCGTTGTGTGCCTACATAACAAGAGGATGAGACGACTGGTAGTAAGCACCCGTGTCAGAACATGCAACATACCTGGAGATAGAAATCGTGATTATAAATCGCCGTCACGCCCTTGTCGACGACGGTACCGGGGACGGTATTTCCATTATTCGACACCATATGGTCTGTGGCAGTCGCTGGGAACCTCGCGTGGTGACGTTTGCCGCAGACGATGATAGAGACCTCGGGACGATATTTGCCTCCTCGAGCCTTGGTGTCGAACTTCTTGAAAGCTTCGAGGATGCGTGGTAGCTCCTTGTCGATGACAAGGTTGTACTGGCCCTAGAGGTATACGCATCGTCAGCCAAGGCGAATCATTATGACAAGGCTTGGAACATACTTCGGACACACCGTCACGGAAGACGATAAGCCTCTCCGGTAATTTCTTCGATTTCTTCTCGTATGAGATCAGTCGCTCGGCGACCATCGACGTCAGCTCTTGTACCATCTAACGAACATAGATCAGTTCGCTAATCGTCTACGATGATAGATGCAAATTGAGTTACCTCTTCGGAGTCCCTTGCGATATTCCTATTACGCTGCAGCCCCAGACTCGCAGGATACTGCACAAAGTCGTCGTCCACACTCGCTACGACCGCGACGATCGACGGTGTCCCTTTCGTACTCAACGGGGAAGGGTGGGTGACGTCCACACCCATCAGCATCGTCTTCTTGGACTTCAGCCACCTCATCGTAGGGTCATCCCGCAGAAGATGGTTAATGCCGCCGAGCTTCGCGTTCACCTTCAAGCAGACGTTGGAGAAATACTGGTCGAGCTTCCGTGGGTCCTGAACGCCAGCTTTCTTGGGCAAGAGGAGCATGAACACGGTCTGTAAGCCCATGGTCATGTCGCAGAGCCGCTTGATGCCAGGGTAGATAAATTTGTCTTCGCCAGACAGAAGAACGAGGATGAAGCTAGGCTTCTGAGCAGGTCTTAAATTCGCGATGATCGTCTGGCGAATGCTCTCCATGGCTCTTCTTCTGCCTGGGTCCTGGTTTAGGCGAGGCAAACGCGGAGTGGCCATGATCGTGGGTGGGCCATTAGCAACAGTAAGCCCGCTGCTCCTGCACTTAGCCATGAACGTCTGGAGGAAGCTCCTTAATTGCTGATCGTCGACGCCGGAGAATTCGCCTCGACCGCCGTCCTGAACGAGGAGGACGGCCCAGTTGGTCATATTCCCCCCCTTGTGGAACTTCACGTCCAAAATGTTCCACGACGCGTCCTTGACGTTAGGCGGGCGACCAGAAGCGTAGGTCACCTGTGGAGGAGGGAGGATACGAGCGGGCACTACGGCCATGTCTGGCGACACGGTGACGCCGAAGCTGCCGAGCGTGGCGGTGTTCGTCTTTAACCCAAGGAAGGGAAGACCCTCGTTCACGATCCAGTTAGCGTTCTCGGCTGGTTGGTTACATGCGACCTCGATCATGCTGCGAGTCGCATCTGGCGGCAGCTCACCACGGTACGGCTGACCGGGAAAGATATTGCAGATTTCGGGCGGAAGGTAGTTGGGCTTGTCCTTCGTGCCGACGTCGATGACAGGTAGCTTGTCGGCGTACCGCAAGCGGATGTTGTACTCTAGAGTTGTCCATTAGTCAGATCACAAATTCGCGAAGAGAGGCGGGCTTACTTCGCTGGAAGTACTGCTCGACCGTTACGGTTCCGCCGAGCTCTGCACACGGGAAACTCTGCTGGCGCGGATTGGTTCCCATGATGCGTAAAATCGCTCGCTTCCTCGGGTAGCCGAGATGGGTTGTGACAACCTTCAACCTCTGCACAAACTGCGAGGGCATACCACCCGTCTGGCGTTCAAACTCGAACATGGCATCTGCCATGTTCCCAGGAGTGTAGAAGGCGGCCATACAAACGTTAACGTTTACCATCAGCTGCTTATACATCGGGCGGACCGACATAAAGTAGCCACGACGGGCCTCGAGGCCTAATGACAGTGGGAAACTCGGCTGCGCAAGGTTGAAGTACTTATTCTGCCCCAATTTGACCGCATTCGACTGCGTAATGACACCGGTGATTTGCTTCTGGAGTATAAGGTTCATGGCACTGACGAAGGGTCCATTGTCGAAGTCTCGCTGTTGGCCGCCCAGATGGCTGCCAGAGTTGTGAATATCGTGCGACATTCTGGGATGTTATGAGATACTTACGACATCATATCATCAAGATTCAATACTCTGACAAAGTTCACCTTCACAGTATAGACGGGAATACCAGTCGCCGGTTGAGTCTGGCCAGGATCGGTATAGGTGATAGTAACTTGCAGTGGCTGGGGGAGTTGGCGGGTGGACACGATCCTTTGACTGGAGTCATGCGCAATGAAACTCGCGTAG